>JBBPBX010028281.1:17029-36684 GCA_038048925.1 Garcialebias charrua
TTTTTTTTGTGTGTGTGTGTGTGTGTGTATTTTTATCTTTCAGTTCTTTGTGACTTTTTATTTTAACCCAAGCTCCTAAAACAGCATTATGGCTTCCAGACAATAAATGTGAGAAAGAGGGTGTGTAGAATCTTGGCTGCTGCTTCACTCCGTGGTCACTGGTCATCGGGCATGGCTCAGAGATCAGCCAGTGACAGAGCAGCAGGCGTCGTGGTCAGTCCACAAACTGATCTTTTTGACAACAAAACAAGACAAAATATGAGAAGATGGTTTGTGTTTTTTCTCTGTACCGACAGTAGACCTTGGACATGGGGCCAAAAACAGTAAAATAATAAAACGTTGGGTGTGTTATGATACATATGAGTTATGCTCTCCAAATGCTTACATAAGACCCAGAATTTAGATGTTTATATGGACACAGCTTTTATTGAAAACAATGGAAAAAACGTCTCTAAAAAAATTTGTTTGGGGAGAAACTTTCAAGATGTCAGCAACAAAAACACACACATTTAATCCTGCAGGCAGAGCAGTAAATATTCATTGGAGTATTTTAAATATTGATGGTAATTTTTAAGAATAGCACTGAATAATGCAGCCACAAATATATCATAGACAGTGTCTTTTTATTGCCTCTGATGAAGGCAAATCAACTTTTAAAAAGTCACACAATTGGCTATAACTCTATTTTTATAGTTTATATTATTGCTATTTTGGGTGTAAATGATACCTTGAGTACATAATTTCATTCCACCTCATGTATCATGTGATGCAAATGGCAATAAAGATACTCAACCTTAAACACATGTATTTTACACATACAGTACTTAGCTAAAATCTAGTGTAATAGTAGCAACACAGATTGCACACCATCTTGGACATTATCTGTTGGAGGCAATCTCATTTGTCTCTCAGCAAAATATCGTATAAACAGGTCTTTCTTGTAAATGAATCCTCGAGGCTCAATGTGACTAACCTGTATGAACAATCAATAATTTTAGTTCTGCAGAGGCAGCACTTAAATGGGGGGTTCCGCAGGGGTACATCCTGGGTCCCCTCCTATTCTCATACCTGCTGCCACTTGGTGCAATTTTCTGGAAACACAACATACCCTTTCACTTTAACGCTGATGACTGTCAAATTTACTTCCCCCAAAGACACAATGGTACATGCTCTATTCAACCTCTGCTCAACTGCCTGCCTTAATGTCATTTAAGCAGTTGACAAGAGTGTTTGAACTGAGTGAGGGGTTGGGAGTGACTGGCAGATAGATTTGTAAATCGTCTGCATACATGTGAAAAGACAGGTTATGACGTGCAATGATTGATCCTAATGGCAGCATGTAAAGAGAGAAGAGGACTGGCCCTAGAATAGATCCCTGTGGTACGCCAGAGGTCAGAGGGGTTGATGAAGAGGAGGACAGATCGCCTATCATGACAGAAAAAGTTCTCCCAGACAGGTAAGATTTGAACCACTCAAGCACAGCTCCCTGGAGGCCAACCTGCTGAGACAAGCGGTTGATTAGTACCTGATGGTCGACGGTGTCAAAAGCTGCTGAGAGGTCTAACATCACCAGCAGTGCAGGGTTTTTTGCATCCAGAGACAGAAGAATGTCATTCTGCACTTTGAGCAGTGCAGATTCAGTACTGTGACGAGCTCGAAAACCTGACTGAAATTTTTCAAACAGGTTGTTGAGCTCTAGAAAAGATTGAAGTTGAATAAAAACAATCTTTTCTAGGACCTTTGATAGAAATGACAGATGGGAAACTGGTCTGAAATTAGAGAGAGCTGTAGGATCTAGGCCTGGTTTTTTGAGAAGAGGCCTGAACTGGCTCTCTCAAAACTTCCTCCACCTAAACACAGATAAAACTGAATGCATTTTATTTGGTGCACCTGGTGACACCAGCAACATCCTTCCCAGTCCCAGTGTTGGTTTTCCCCTCCCCCACTTCAACCCGGTGGTCAGAAATCTTGGAGTGCAGCTTGACTCCAACTTAAAGTTTGATAAACAGATCAGTTCTGTTGTCAAGACCAGCTTTTTCCAGCTCCGTCTGCTCTCCAAAGTCAAGTCATTTCTCAGCCGTGGTGATCTGGAGAAGGCCATCCATGCCTTTGTGACCTCCAGACTTGATTATTGTAATGCTTTGTATGTTGGTATTAATCAATCCTCCATCTCCCGTTTACAGCTTGTACAGAACTCTGCCGCGCGCTTTTTGACCAACACACGAAAATATGAACACATCACTCCTGTCCTGTCCTCTCTACACTGGCTCCCGGTTCAGTTCAGGATACAGTTCAAGCTGCTCCTGTTTGTTTTCAAAGCTCTGAATGGACTTGCACCTCTCTACATCTCAGAACTTTTGAAAGTCCATCAGCCCGGCAGAGCTTTACGATCTGCCAGTCAACACCTGCTGGAGGTGCCTCGCTCAAGGTACAAACAATGGGGAGACCGGTCATTTTCTGTTGCCGGCCCAAAAGCCTGGAACAGCCTCCCCCTTGAGCTGCGTGCCACCTCTGATCTGACTCTGTTCAAAACCAGACTGAAGACCCACTTGTTCAAAAAAGCTTTCAGTGTGTAACTTTTATTACTTTTGGTATTTTAGTATGTAGCATTTTTTATTTCCATTGCCTTCTTTTATTGCTGTTGTTTCTTATTCTATTTTCATTGATTTATTGTTCCAGTTTATTCATCTTTTTATCCTGTTAAGCACCTTGGTCAATGCAAGGCATTGTAGGAAGGTGCTATACAAATAAAGTTTATTATTATTATTATTATTAACTGCATCCATATATCTCCTCTTTGGCCTTCCTCTTTGTCTTTTTCCTGGCAGTTGCATTTCAAAGTCAAAGTCAACTTTATTGTCAGAACTGCAATATGTACAGGACTGGATCAGAAGGACTCATACGTGCGTCTGCTCTTTGTGGACTTCACATCTGCCTTCAACACCATGATCCCCCAAACTCTGATAGACAAACTATCTACACTTGGACTAAGCCCCTCTATTTGTAACTGGGTACTAGACTTCTTAACAAACAGACCACAGTCCGTGAAGATCCACAACTTCTCCTCCTCCACCATCACCCTCAGCACTGGCTCTCCTCAAGGATGTGTGCTGAGCCCTCTTCTGTTCACTCTGCTCACATATGATTGTACAGCCACACTTCCAGGCTGTCATATTGTTAAGTTTGCAGATGATACAGCTGTGGTGGGATGCATCACAGATAATGATGAATCCAGCTACAGACAGGAGGTGGAACATCTGGAGAGCTGGTGCAAAGAGAACAACCTTCACATGAATGTGAAGAAGACGAAGGAGATGATTGTGGACTTCAGAAGGAACAAACACACCCACACCCCACTGTATATAGGTGGATCTGCGGTGGAGGTGGTCTCCAGTTACAAGTACCTGGGTGTACACTTGAATGATAACCTCAGCTGGAGCAATAACACCACCAGCCTGATCAAGAAAGGTCATCAGAGACTCTACTTCCTCAGACGGCTGAGACGAGCCGGTCTGAGAAGCTCAGTCCTCACCTCGTTCTACAGGTGTGCAGTGGAGAGCGTCCTGTGCTCCAGCATCAACGTGTGGCATGGAGGCTGCACAGTTGCAGAGAGGAAAGCTCTACAAAGAGTGGTGAAGGCTGCACAGAAGTCTGTGGGAGTCAGTCTCCCCACCATCACAGACATCTACACCTCCAGATGCAGAAAAAGAGCCACCTGCATCATGAAAGACCTCACTCACCCAGCACACTCACTCTTTGCACCACTCCCCTCGGGACGGAGGTTGAGGAGCATCAAATGTAGAACCACTAGGCTGAGGAACAGCTTCTACCCTGAGGCTGTCAGACTCATGAATAAATAAATAATAAGAATAAACACTGCAAAATGTCACATCATGCTGATACTGATCTGTTTCTTGTTGCTGCGTTCATCTGTGACTATCTGCGTTCATCTGTGACCATCTGCTCATGTTCGTGCTGCTGTTTATAATGATGTTTTTCTACTACATTAGGGCTTAGTGTATTACTAGCTGATGTCTCTCTTAGTTAATCCTAGATGTTATTATTGTTTTTCTCTTGCATTTGTTGTTGGATGTAACTGGGACCCTGTGTACATAATCTCGTTTTCAACACATGTACTACATGCGGTACAAATGACAATAAATTCTCTCTGACTCTGACTCTGACTCTGACATACACACACTGTCAGAAAAAAAGGTACAGTAGGGGTACATTTCTGTATATTCTAGTACATTTCTGTCCCCTGAGGTACATCCTGGACTTTTGTACCCATATAGAGCTAAAAATTGGACCTTATGGCACATATTTGTACTTTTTGAAATACTTTAATGTTCCCAAGTAGTTAATAGTACATACATGTACCCTGTATGGATGATTTTAGGGTACAATTTCAGAAGATGGACATTGCAAGATTTTTTTTAATAAAATCAATGAAATTTGAAGGTAGTATTCAAATGAAGTGGTTAAGTTTTGTTACAATGTAATAAAGGATTTTTGAGTGCTGCAAATACAACCTTGCAAATTATTTTCAACTACCTTAATATATTAGGCATCAATTAAATTAAAATATAATGGGTAAATCTTATTGACACTACCTATTTTTGGACTGTAACAATTCCAGCATAACAAATTGCATTAAATGTACCCAAATATTTTGGGCCGTACGTCGCAATGTGCGCATGCGCAGGAAGGTCGGTTACCTTGCGCTCAATGACACAGGATTTTGACTCTCTCGCGATACCGAACGGGATTTCATCTCGCGCGCTGCAGCTTTGCTCACTCGTGGGTTGTTATTACATCACTCGGTAAGTCTTAATTTTCTGGATAAATATTATATAAATCACGGTCAAATGTCGTTAACTGTTTGAGAATTGCTATGCAACGTTTAGTTGTCAGGTTGTTTGCCAGTGCTGTTTTTTAAAACCTGCGCTGCTTCTTTTGAAAATGTTTTTTTAGCGCGAGCTGTGTGACACAACTTAACTCTGTGGTTATAGTTATATATTATAACTTATATATACATATACTTATTTACTTCTATACGGTGACCATCCTGCCGCTACTGTCCCTGCCATCAGCCGGCCCCACCGGGGACACACAGAGCTGACGGGCGGCGGAGATGCTACGAAGAAACGGCTGCGCGGATGCTGATGGAACACCGAGCTAACACCGAGCTAACATGCTAACGTGGAGAGACGGCGTCACCAGGTCCCAGTAAGTTATTCACTCTTTCCCTTCATTATGGCTCCAAAGTATGGCGTTAGCATGCTAACAAGACTTCCTGTAAACATTTTGGACCGCGTGAAGCCACAGAGGTCGGACGTGCAACGAGCTAACATGCTAACAGTCTTCACCAACTATAATCCCCCACCCAAAAAATAAAAAAAGTACCATAGAGGCTGTGTGTATGTGTGGGGGGAGAAATTAACTGACTTATTTCATTCTTTAACACGATTCTCAACATAGGACATTTTCTCCACCACCTTTAAAAGAATGCAAATACAAGAATGAATTTTTATATTAAATTATTTTTATTTATTTTTTATTTTATTTTATTTATTCATTTCATTTCCATTAAAAAACACAAACACATTTTCAAAAAAAAAAAAAAAACATAAAATGAAGGGAAGCAGAAGAAGAAAAAAATTTCTTATCATATCTGCTCCCTCTTAGACAAAATCAATTCTAACTATCAATTCAAACAATAATCATTCATATATAATACAGCAAATGCTTAACGCATCGAAATTTCATGTTTACATAGTAGACATAAATCAGTTATATATATCTTTACAACAAAATAGTTTTGATATTTTTCTTGTATATTAGCATTGACTTTACTAGCTTCACATCATCCTCCAAACCATTCCACAGACCAATTCCCTGAATTGTAGTAGACCGACCCTTTAAACTGGTCCTATACTTAGGTTTAACAAAAATATCTATTCCCTTCAAATTATAACTACTCTTCCTTTTTACAAAATATACTTGAATGTTTGATGGTAGCAAGTGATTTTGAGCTTTAAACATAGGTAAAAAAAATTATAGTCCACCAAATCATAAAACTTAAGTAATTTCAATTGACAAAACAGAACGATTGAAGGGTGACAATAACTCTTTCTCGTTATAATTCTTACAGCTCAATGCAAACACATGATTTCAAAATCACTGAAAAAGTCTGAACAGGTTATTGAACGCAAATACTACTAATAAAAAAAGATGAATACTAAAAGTACTGTAAATCCATGAGTGTTTGCTCAACAATGTAGCTGCAGGTCGTTGTTTCAGGTCACGTTGTTGCAGGTTGATGATGATGAAGGTCGCTGCCATCATCATCACAGGTTTCAGATGAAGAAAAGGCCGTTCACCAGGCCAGATGACAAACCATTCAGTGTCTGGCATGATTTGCCAGGAATTGTTTTTAAATTTTGACTTGTCTTTTGAAATCTTTTAGCTCTGTCATTAAGTAACAATAATTTCATGTTTCAGGTAAATGCAGAATTCAAGCGCATCACGTCTGCAGTCAAGGTTTCTGTCGCAGCTTGACTGTCTTTCTGAAAGTCTGCTGAGAGTTTGCAAAGCGATCGGGCGAGGTGGGCAAAAAAACATAGCTGACGGTAAGAACTTTCAACTTTTCCTATCCCATAAAGTACATATGCTTTGCATTTCTTCAGTAGAAAATTGGTATACTGTATCCATTGTGCAGCCCAACTTGCTTTGTGTGTGACGACTAATTATCAAATCTACCTATGGTTAAAATTACAGGTGAGTGAGTGAGTGAGTGACTGAGTGACTGACTGACTGACTGACTGACTGACTGACTGACTGACAAACTGTGACTGAGAGTGACTGTGACTGTAACGTTGTGTGGTAACGGCTAATTTTAATCCACTCTCTCCTCCTGCCTCCTGCAGCTCCTTTCCATCCATCACCTATGCGTCAACACCTTGTCCCTAACAGTGAGTTGAACTTGTTTTCTGTCTGTTTTATGTTTTTATTGCAGGTCATGACCCTGCTTTAACTTCACATGTTCATGTTTGTGTCTCTTTCAACAGACAACACCCGCTACGCCTGATCTCATGGACAGACCTGTGTCCTCTGCTCTCTCCTCACCATCCTCCTGCAGCTACTCTCCATCCATCACCTGTGCATCAACACCTTGTGTCTAACAGTGAGTTGAACTTGTTTTCTGTCTGTTTTATGTTTTTATTGCAGGTCATGACCCTGCTTTAACTTCACATGTTCATGTTTGTGTCTCTTTCAACAGACAACACCCGCTACGCCTGACCTCATGGACAGACCTGTGTCCTCTGCTCTCTCCTCACCATCCTCCTGCAGCTACTCTCCATCCATCACCTGTGCATCAACACCTTGTGTCTAACAGTGAGTTGAACTTGTTTTCTGTCTGTTTTATGTTTTTATTGCAGGTCATGACCCTGCTTTAACTTCACATGTTCATGTTTGTGTCTCTTTCAACAGACAACACCCGTTGCGCCTGACCTCATGGACAGACCTGTGTCCTCTGTCTCTCTCACCATCCTCCTGCCTCCTGCAGCTCCTCTCCATCATCACCTGTGCGTCAACACCTTGTGCCTAACAGTGAGTTGAACTTGTTTTCTGTCTGTGTTTTCTGTTTTTATTGCAGGTCATGACCCTGCTTTAACTTCACATGTTCATGTTTGTGTCTCTTTCAACAGACAACACCTGCTACACCTGACCTCATGGACAGACCTGTGTCCTCTGCTCTCTCCTCACCATCCTCCTGCCTCCTGCAGCTCCTCTCCATCCATTACCTGTGCGTCAACACCTTGTGCCTAACAGTGAGTTGAACTTGTTTTCTGTCTGTGTTTTCTGTTTTTATTGCAGGTCATGACCCTGCTTTAACTTCACATGATCATGTTTGTGTCTCTTTCAACAGACAACACCTGCTGTACCTGACCTCATGGACAGACCTGTGCCCTCTGCTTTCTCCTCACCATCCTCCTACCTCCTGCAGCTCCTCTCCATCCATTACCTGTGCGTCACCACCTTGTGCCTAACAGTAGTTGAACTTGTTTTCTGTCTGTTTTATGTTTTTATTGCAGGTCATGACTGCGCTTTAACTTCACATGTTCATGTTTGTGTCTCTTTCAACAGACAACACCTGCTGCGCCTGACCTCATGGACAGACCTGTGTCCTCTGCCCCCTCCTCACATCCTACTACCTAATGCAGCTCCTCTCCATCCATTACCTGTACGTCAACACCTTGTGCCTAATAGTGAGTTGAACTCGTTTTCTGTCTGTGTTTTCTGTTTTTATTGCGGGTCATGACCCTGCTTTAACTTCACATGTTCATGTTCGTGTCTCTTTCAACAGACAACATCTGCTACACCTGACCTCATGGACAGACCTGTGTCCTCTGCTCTCTCCTTACCATCCTCCTGCAGCTCCTCTCCATCCATCACCTGTGCGTCAACACCTTGTGCCTAACAGTGAGTTGAACTTGTTTTCTGTCTGTGTTTTCTGTTTTTATTGTAGGTCATGACCGTGCTTTAACTTCACATGTTCATGTTTGTGTCTCTTTCAACAGACAACACCTGCTACGCCTGACCTCATGGACAGACCTGTGTCCTCTGCTCTCTCCTCACCATCCTACTACCTCCTGCAGTTCCTCTCCATCCATTACCTGTACATCAACACCTTGTGCCTAACCCTGACATGTATCCACATCAATGACTGCTGCCAAAACAGGAAAACACACCTGACCTGATGGACAGACCTGCTCTCATCAGAACCACACACCTGACCTGAACTCACATCTGGACTCCCATGTACCCATCATTCATAGTTGAATCATTGCTCATTGGCTAAGTAGTTCCATCTGATCCATGTTTGAACATGAGAACCACCTAATAAGCCTGTCTACCTCCACTTCAATCAAAGTAAGGGGATTTTCTATGCTGTTTTTGTGCTGCTTCTAGCTTTTTTAAGTTCCTGGACTTAAGTACACTAAGGCACTGGTTTTTCATACATGATGGTTGCAATGTGTTTCTGGTGGATGTCAATTGATCCTGATGATGTGATTTGATAATGATAGTTGAAAACTGTTTATGATGGATGCTAATTGTTCCTGATGGTTGAGAACTGTTTATGATGGATCTGCTTTGCTAATGATGGTTGAGAACTGGTTCTGAAACAACACTGAAGTTGTTTATATGTGAACACATGTTGGATCACCAGATTTCTCGCTCCATGTTTTAAAAGGAGGATTAGCTGAAAGTATTTTGTTAGATCACCAGATTTCTCGCTCCATGTTTTAATAATGATAATAATAATAATAAAGAATTCAATTTATAATGTACTTTTCATTAATAAAAATCTCAAAGTGTTTGAAAATGTATTTACGTTGGATCACCAGATTAAATAAAGCTAAAATAAATAACGTACAGGTAGTCCCCGACTTACGAGCTCTCTGACTTACAAGGTCTCGGACTTACGAATATGCATCTCATTTAAATGTTTTTTTTTTAAATAAATGAATACATGTACAGTACTGTACAGTCGAAAGCACTTAACCTATCCTAACACAGTTTTTAAATATGAAGTAGTGAGTTGAGTTGTCTCACTTTCACATAAAGGGAGCTAGATCCCTTTATGTGAATGTAGCCTGCTGGGGAGGAGGGAGACAATTCAACTGACTCCTTAACTGTGTTAGTATAGGCTAAGTGCTTGGTGACTGTACAGTACTGTACTGTACATTTATCTATTTATAAATAAAAAATAAATATATATACTGTACAGTATATTTTTAATAAATAGATAAATGTACAGTACTGTACAGTCACCAAGCACTTAGCCTATCTTAACACAGTTTTTAAAGATGAAGGAGTGAGTGGAATTGTCTCCCTCCTCCATGCAGGCTCCATTCCCATAAAGGGAGCTAGCTCCCTTTATGTGAAAGGGAGACAATTAAACTCACTCCTTCATCTTTAAAAACTGTTAGGATAGGCTAAGTGCTTGGTGACTGTACAGTACTGTACATGTATTCATTTCTAAAAAAAAATAATAATAATTAAAAAAATAATTTATTTTTGTGATCCTACTTACGAATTTTTGACCCACGAGCGCCCCCTAGGGACGGAACTCGCTCGTAAGTCGGGGACTACCTGTATGTATGTATCTGTAAATTAGCCGTTAGCCAAAATTAGCATAACCCTAGCTAAGCTAACCTACGCTCTTCAACATTGACACCTTATGGATTCTCTGTGGGAAAATGCTGATCTGTCAATCGTATGACTGCCACTTTCATGCATACTCAAAGTTGATTTAGAATGGACTTTGCTGAAAGCAGGGGATGAAATGGACTTTCAGCCAAATGACACACTGTTGATGACATTTTGTATGCCACAGTTCGACATTGTTTGTGTAAGTTTTAAATGAAATGTGAAAATAGAAAATAAAGTTTATTTTTTGAAGTTATCTGTGATTATGTGTGATGGTTTACACTATAAAAGTCAATGAAAGAAAAGCCCCCCCCCCTTTTTGTGTGTAACTTTTTAAGAGGGTACAAAATTTTCACTAAAGGTACAATTCTGACCTTTATAGGGTACAAACTACAAGGGTACAAATAAGTATCCACTGTTCAGGGTACATTAGCAGTACCTTTGAGGGTACCACCCCAGTGACGAGCCAATGTACCCTTTAAGGTACAATCGAGTACTTTTTTTTCTGACAGTGCAAGATTGAAATTGCATTTCTCTCAGTCCCTCGGACGGTGCAACTGTAACCATTTAAACACTAAAACATTTAATAAACATAAGCATTAAATAGTAAAAGTGTAACACTGTCCTGAGTTTTTGCATAGTAGTATAAAAGTATGAAAATTTACACCAACACTAAAACACTAAACATTTAATGAACATAAGCATAAAATGAAATAATAAAAGTGTAATACTGTCCTTCTAACATCCTTCTACCAATATACCCACTGTCCCTCCTCTGGACATGTCCAAACCATCTCAGTCTGGCCTCCCTAACTTTATCTCCCAGTTGTTCAACATGTGCTGTACCTCTGATGATCTCATTCCTGATCTTATCCATCCTTGTCACTCCTAAGGAGAACCTCAGCATCTTCATTTCTGCTACTTCCAGTTCTTTCTCCTGTCTTTTTGTCCATGTCTCTGTCTCCAGACCATACAACATAGCTGGTCTCACCACTGTCTTGTAAACTTTTCCTTTGACCTTTGCTGACACCTTTTTGTCACAAATCACTCCTGAAACTTTTCTCCATCCACTCCATCCTGCCTGGACTCTCTTTTTCACCTCTTTACCACATTCCCATTTTCCTGGAGTGGACCCCAAGTACTTGAAGTCATGCACCTTTGTGACCTCTGCTCCTTGTAGCCTCACTGTTCCACTGGCCTCCCTCTAATTCACACACATGTACTCTGTCTTACTACGGCTGACTTTCATTCCTCTTCTTTCAAGTGCATACCTCCACCTCTCCAAGTTCTCTTCCACCTGTTCCCTGTTCTCACCACATATCACAATGTCATCTGCAAACATCATAGTCCATGGGGATTCCTGCCTGACCTCATCTGTTAGTCGGTCCATCACCAGAGCAAACAAGAAGGGGCTCAGAGCCGATCCTTGATGCAATCCCACCTCCACCTTGAAGCTATCTGTCACTCCTACAGCACATCTCACCACTGTCCTGCTGTCCTCATACATGTCCTGTACCAGTCTAACATACTTTTCTGCCACTCCAGATTTCCTCATGCAATACCACACCTCCTCTCTTGGCACCCTGTCATATGCTTTTTCTAAATCCACAAACACACCATGGAGTTCTTTCTGACCCTCTCTGTACTTCTCTAGCAACATCCTCAAAGCAAAGATGCCATCTGGGCGGCCGTGGTGTAGTGGTAAGGGGAGTCGTCTCCCGATCGGAAAGTTGGCGGTTCGACTCCCGGGACCCGCACCATGTGTCGTTGTGTCCTTGGGCAAGACACTTAACCCTGAGTTGCTCCCGGTAGGACTGGAAAGCACCTTGCATGGTAGTCTGCCGCCACCGGTTTATGAATGTGTGTAGCATTCAATATATGTGTAGCACTTTGAGATTTTCAGTAATGAAAAGTGCGTTATAAATTGAATTAATTATTATTATTATTATTATTATCTGTGGTGCTCTTTCTGGGCACATTTTCTTTCAACACATATTCTGAATGCTGGTTGATATTACCAGGGTCCAGTCCAGGAAGAAGAGTTGTAGTCTTCCACATCTCTACTGCTTCTCCTCTGTTACCCCCCACCCCTCACCACAGAAACTGCACCAGTAAGTCACTAAGCATCAAATGTAGGTTGAGGAGCATCAAATGTAGAACCACTAGACTGAGGAACAGCTTCTACCCTGAGGCTGTTAGACTCATGAATAAATAAATAATAAGAATAAACACTGCAAAATATCACATCATGCTGATGCTGATCTGTTTTCTTGTTGCTGTGTTCATCTGTGACCATCTGCTCATACAGACTCATGTTCGTGCTGCTGTTTATAATGATGTTTTTCCACTACATTAGGGCTTAGTGTATTACTAGTTGATGTTTTTCTTAGTTAATTCTAGATGTTATTACTGTTCTTTTTCTTTTTTTTCTCTTGCATTTGTTGTTGGATGTAACTGGGACCCTGTGTACATAATCTCGTTTTCATCACATGTACCACATGCGGTGCAAATGACAATAAAGACTCTACAGAGGCTTGAATATTATATTGGAATTACAGGAACAGCTCTAAAATTGTTTTAATCATATTTATCTTATAGATGCCAGTTTGTAAATACCATATTTTCCGGTGTATAGGTCGCACCTTTTTATGGTTTTTTCAAGGCCTCCGACCTATACTCAGGTGCGACCTATATATGGCTTGTTATCACTTTCGGTGAAACAATTTTTTAAATCCAGCTCATTTCACAATTACGTTCATTTATTAAGGAAAAGTTCAGCTCAGACATATATTTGCTATAATTTTTATCAAACAAATAATTGTTTTTAAGTGTTAATCTTCTTAAAAGCCTTGCTGTGCGCTCCTGTGGCAGACATTTGCAACATAGCTAAACGTAGGTGTGACCTATACACCAGTGCAACCTAACTAGGGATTTTTCCAATCTATTGGTGATAATTGGACAACGCGACCTGTACACAGGTGCGACCTATACACCAGAAAATACTGTATAAATAATAAATCTTCATCATACACCAAAGTTAGTCATGGAGTCCCTCAAGGTTCAGTGCTTGGCCCAATGCTCTTTATTTATATATGCTTCCATTAGATGTTATTAAACAGCATGGGATACATTTTCATTGTTTTTTTTTTTTGACATTATATTTATTGAATTTTTTATAACAGAAGTGAAACAAGTGACAACAATATGTATAACATAAGATTCACGTTAAGTAACTTAATCCCCAAAGTAAGCTAATATAATAAAAATAAATTAAAAAAAAGGAGAAGAAGAAGAAAAAAAAATAGTTTATATATATATATACATACATACATACATACATTTTCATTGTTATGCTGATGATACACAATTATATTTGTCCATTAAACCCAATGAATCCAATCAGCTACTCAGACGACAAGCATGTCTTAAAGACATAAAAACCTGGATGACCCTTAGTTTGCTGCTGTTAAACTCAGACAAGACTGAGGTTTTGGTTTTTGGATCTGAGCATCTTAGGAATGAAATTTTCAGTCTTTCACACTCCTTAGATGACATTAATCTCGCCTCTAGTTCTAAGGTTAAAAGTTTTGGTGTTATTTTTGATCAGGACATGACCTTTATCCCCCACATTAAAAACATTACCAGAACCACCTTCTTCCACCTGCGTAATATCACTAACATTAGAAACATCTTATCTAAAAATGATGCAGAAAAACTGGTTCATGCATTTGTCACATCTAGACTGGACTATTGCAATGATTTATTATCTGGGTGTCCAAATTCTTCTTTAAAAAGTCTTCTGTTGATCCAAAATGCTGCTTCCAGAGCCTTAACTGGAGTTAGTAGAAGATATCATTCCTCTACAGTTTGAGCTTCTCTCCATTGGCTCCCTGTCAAATCCAGAATAGAATTCATTACTTCTAGCCTACTTTGTACATACCTCTCAACAGTTTAGCTCCATCTCATATTACATATCTTATTGTTCCATATTTTCCTAACAGAGCGCTTCACTCTCGGACTGCAGGTTTACCTGTACTTCTGTCTTTACTTACTCTGCTCAACCTGTTTGTATTTGAAATTATTTTTTCTATCCTTGACATGTGATTTTGTTTTTCAGGTACATCTGGACCTGACATTCGGTGTTTGTCTCTACTTCCTGTCCTCTCAAACCCAGCAGTTCAAATCAGACAGCTGCTTGTCCTGAGCCTGGTTCTGCTGGAGGTTTCTTCATGTTAGAAGGGAGTTTTTCCTTTCCACTGTTGTGCTTGCTCAGAATGGGAGACTGCGACAAAGTAAAGATTCAATGAGTCTGCTGCTTCTTTAGATAGAGAACTTTACTAACTGGCTTTTCTAAGTATGTGAATGTTCCTGTAAAATGCCAAGACAACTTCTGTTGTGAATTGGCGCAATATAAATAAACTGAATTGAATCAACTGAATATCACATTTGATTGCACATAACTCCATTCATAATTTAGTTTAAAACTCTGGCATGAAAGTTGATGGGTGATATGCATTCCTTTGAAAAGTGCTAGACCTTTAATTTGCTAGATGTTACTAGTGTTCATGTAGACACGTTGGAGTTAATATCCTATATCTGTCACAACGATGATCCTTTAGATTTGTCTTGTTTCTTCAGTCAGGTTATAAAAATAAACAACTCAAAGCTTCCTCGTTCTGTTTCCTTCCTGGGTGGACTTTTATTTTAGAGGTTCATAAACGTATATTGATGCACAAGTATCTCACATGCAGCCTGTCGTTTGTCGACTTTCTATTCACAGCGTGTGTGCAGACAAATACACAAGCTGGAAACCATGATGGCTTCGATGTGTATATACAGCAGTGGGGAAGAGTGAAATTCCCTCTGGTCAGGGTGACCACCTCTGGTTTCCATGTAAAACTCCACCGTCTGATCTGTCAATATGTTTCCAAGTGTGTCCTCCACATTTAGTTTTATGGTTTTGTGCAAAGTGTCTGTAGGATATGGCTCCGACATGTCGCTGTGGAGAAATGCTCTGTCTGGATTTTATTTTTGCATTTTGAGACCAGTTATTAACACAATGTATTTATCTTTTCATCTAATTCAAAAATCAGAGTCAGAGTCAGAGAGTCTTTATTGTCATTTGCACCGCATGTGGTACATGAGATGAAAACGAGATTATGTACACGAGGTCCCAGTTACATCCAACAACAAATGAAAGAGAAAAACAGTAATAACATCGAGAACTAACTAAGAAAAACATCAACTAGTAATACACTAAGCCTAATATAGTGGGAATAAACAGCAGCACGAACATGAGTTTGTATGAGCAGATGGTCACAGATGGTCACAGATGAACACAGCAACAAGAAAACATATCAGCATCACCATGATGTGATATTTTGCAGTGTTTATTTTAATTTTATTTTTATTTATTCATGAGTCTAACAGCCTCAGGGTAGAAGCTGTTCCTCAGTCTAGTGGTTCTACACTTGATGCTCCTCAACCTCCGTCCTGAGGGGAGTGGGGCAAAGAGTGAGTGTGCTGGGTGAGTGAGGTCTTTCAATGTGACAATGTGTAGACGGTTAAGGTTTATCATGTTTGGAGATTGTTTTCATGTGGATGGTTCAGTTTAGCCCAAAAAAGATTCATGAGATGAACAGACAGCAACCTGTGCATCGTTCATTCTGCAGTTAAGAGCCAGGTCATCATCAGCTCACCTTTAAGAGTTCAGTGAAACATTACATCTGCAAAGTTTCTTATCCGATAAACTCCATGTTCTTGCTGTTCACTCCCAGATTTTAAGTTTTTAGGTCTCATTTACAGCCGAGAATGTAAAAGTTCAACAGGGTGCATTAAGATTGCAGCAGGAATACATCCAACACAACTCAGTAAAAATATAAAGTTAACTGTCATGAAACTCCCCTAAAAGTCGTTTTGTCCTCAGAGCTTTGCCTGGACCAAAGCGTTTTTGCATCTCTGCCATCTGCTTTTTGGTAGGTCTCCCTTTTTGAATCTAATTAAAAACCATAAAACTAACTCGGTGGTTCTCAGATTTTAATACATCAGAAAACCTTTCCAAGTATCACCATTATATAGAACACTAAAAACTCTAGTACTCGTTTACAGGCTTACATCTGATATATATGAGCAAACTGGTTAAGGCTCGTTCGGTGTACAGTATTTGTTGTTGAGAACAGCTGCTGTCTCACTCCTGCCTCAACTCTGGCATTGCTTGAATCAAATTTACATTTAGCAACTTCTGTTGCCTGCAGGTCCCACAGAAACAGCATCAGCTTATCAGTTAATGATTGATCACTTCTAATTTCATCATGAACCCCTGAAAGTTTTGTCTTTCTTGGCTTGTTAGCTTTCACTCACAGTTCAGCTTATTGTGGTGAAATAGCTTGTTACTCAAAATCGTAATAGCAGTCAAAATACGTGATTTTTAAATGTTTTGATTTAAGTTTGTTGTACATGAGTGCCACTTGTGATAAAAGCATTAAAAAATAGCATATTTAACAGCTATTATGCTTCTGATTTGTAAATCATTTGTAATCATCATCATTTGCAAATCACCTGCATCATGAAGGACCCCACTCACCCAGCACACACACTTTTTGCCCTGCTCCTCTCAGGCAGGCGATTGAGGAGCATTAAGTGTAGAACTAGACTGAGGAACAGCTTCTACCCTGACTCATGAATATCTGACCAGAATAATCACTGTGAAAAAGAAAAGTCATTCTTGTTCATAAAAAACAAGTAAATATGATAGTGCTTCACTATCCAAACCGGAAGAGAAGATCACAACGTAACATTACCCTGCACACCAAATAAACGCGTCGAGTATGCGACGCGGAGGGACACTGACCCTTATCATCAATATATGATGAGTAGGGAGTGAGAATGAGTTGGAAAAATCACATCATGTTGCTGCTGATTTGTTTCATGTTCCTGCTGATTTGTTTCATGTTGCTGCTGATCTGTTTCATGTTGCTGCTGATCTGTTTCATGTTGCTGCTGATCTGTTTCATGTTGCTGCTGATCTGTTTCATGTTGCTGCTGATCTGTTTCATGTTGCTGCTGATCTGTTTCATGTTGCTGCTGATCTGTTTCATGTTGCTGCTGATCTGTTTCATGTTGCTGCTGATCTGTTTCATGTTGCTGCTGATCTGTTTCATGTTGCTGCTGATCTGTTTCATGTTGCTGCTGATCTGTTTCATGTTGCTGCTGATCTGTTTCATGTTGCTGCTGATCTGTTTCATGTTGCTGCTGATCTGTTTCATGTTGCTGCTGATCTGTTTCATGTTGCTGCTGATCTGTTTCATGTTGCTGCTGATCTGTTTCATGTTGCTGCTGATCTGTTTCATGTTGCTGCTGATCTGTTTCATGTTGCTGCTGATCTGTTTCATGTTGCTGCTGATCTGTTTCATGTTGCTGCTGATCTGTTTCATGTTGCTGCTGATCTGTTTCATGTTGCTGCTGATCTGTTTCATGTTGCTGCTGATCTGTTTCATGTTGCTGCTGATCTGTTTCATGTTGCTGCTGATCTGTTTCATGTTGCTGCTGATCTGTTTCATGTTGCTGCTGATCTGTTTCATGTTGCTGCTGATCTGTTTCATGTTGCTGCTGATCTGTTTCATGTTGCTGCTGATCTGTTTCATGTTGCTGCTGATCTGTTTCATGTTGCTGCTGATCTGTTTCATGTTGCTGCTGATCTGTTTCATGTTGCTGCTGATCTGTTTCATGTTGCTGCTGATCTGTTTCATGTTGCTGCTGATCTGTTTCATGTTGCTGCTGATCTGTTTCATGTTGCTGCTGATCTGTTTCATGTTGCTGCTGATCTGTTTCATGTTGCTGCTGATCTGTTTCATGTTGCTGCTGATCTGTTTCATGTTGCTGCTGATCTGTTTCATGTTGCTGCTGATCTGTTTCATGTTGCTGCTGATCTGTTTCATGTTGCTGCTGATCTGTTTCATGTTGCTGCTGATCTGTTTCATGTTGCTGCTGATCTGTTTCATGTTGCTGCTGATCTGTTTCATGTTGCTGCTGATCTGTTTCATGTTGCTGCTGATCTGTTTCATGTTGCTGCTGATCTGTTTCATGTTGCTGCTGATCTGTTTCATGTTATAATAATAATAATAATAATAATAATAATAAACTTTATTTGTATAGCACCTTCCTACAATGCCTTGCATTGACCAAGGTGCTTAACAGGATAAAAAGATGAATAAACTGGAACAATAAATCAATGAAAATAGAATAAGAAACAACAGCAATAAAAGAAGGCAATGGAAATAAAAATGCTACATACTAAAATACCAAAAGTAATAAAAGTTACACACTGAAAGCTTTTTTGAACAAGTGGGTCTTCAGTCTGGTTTTGAACAGAGTCAGATCAGAGGTGGCACGCAGCTCAAGGGGGAGGCTGTTCCAGGCTTTTGGGCCGGCAACAGAAAAGGACCGGTCTCCCCATTGTTTGTACCTTGAGCGAGGCACCTCCAGCAGGTGTTGACTGGCAGATCGTAAAGCTCTGCTGGGCTGATGGACTTTCAAAAGTTCTGAGATGTAGAGAGGTGCAAGTCCATTCAGAGCTTTGAAAACAAACAGGAGCAGCTTGAACTGTATCCTGAACTGAACCGGGAGCCAGTGTAGAGAGGACAGGACAGGAGTGATGTGTTCATATTTTCGTGTGTTGGTCAAAAAGCGCGCGGCAGAGTTCTGTACAAGCTGTAAACGGGAGATGGAGGATTGATTAATACCAACATACAAAGCATTACAATAGTCAAGTCTGGAGGTCACAAAGGCATGGATGGCCTTCTCCAGATCACCACGGCTGAGAAATGACTTGACTTTGGAGAGCAGTCGGAGCTGAAAGAAGCTGGTCTTGACAACAGAACTGATCTGTTTATCAAGCTTTAAGTTGGAGTCAAGCTGCACTCCAAGATTTCTGACCACCGGGTTGAAGTGGGGGAGGGGAAAACCAACACTGGGACTGGGAAGGATGTTGCTGGTGTCATCAGGTGCACCAAATAAAATGCATTCAGTTTTATCTGTGTTTAGGTGGAGGAAGTTTTGAGAGAGCCAGTGCTTAATGTCATTTAAATAATAATAATAATAATAATAATAATAATAATAATAATAATAATAATAATAATAATAATAATAATAATAATAATAATAATAATAATAATAATAATAATAATAATAATAATAATAATAATAATAATAATGTCTATTCCTGTCATCTGCATATGTTCCCATACACAGACGAAATTCGTCTCTGCATTTAACCCAACCACCTACCAGGTGGTGCAGTGAGCAGCCCGAAAGCGCCCGGGGAGCTGGAGAAATAGGTGTGCACTCATAGACACCCCAAGCTGGGTAGTGGCCGGGGCGCGAACCCGCGACCTTCGGATCCGTAGTCAAAAGCCCTGCCACTAGACCATCTTGGCTCC
>JBBPBX010028282.1:0-11763 GCA_038048925.1 Garcialebias charrua
CCCAGAACATAGTAGGATCTAAAATGATTTTTAAAGATGAAGGAGCAAGTTGAAACATGCTGTCTCCCTCCTTGCTAGCAGGCTCCATTGGGAGCTGCCTGGCTAACTAACTACGGTGGCCCTACACGGCCAAAATTCTACAGCGGCCGAATGCACAGGAGCGGTAAAAATACAATATAAAATTTTAAAAAAGTTTTAAAATCGATTTTGGGGCTTTTAGAATAGATTCTGAATCGCCAGGACTAAGAATCTTGATTCTTTAAAAAATAGATTTTTTTTGCTGCATCCCTAATTGCTACACACTGAAACCTTTTTGTCCACAACTAGATACACACACTAATATTACGAGGGACGACTCGTTGCACTGCCTACGTCATATTCAGGGGACGAAGAGCAGGCAGGAGGAGGGGGGTCAAAAACACCAGATGAGAATTTTTTCACTTTGCAAAGTCTAAATTTGAGTTAGGATGACATTTTTGACTTGTGAAAATTTCTCAACAAGCTTATTTTATGCTTTTCATTAGACTACTATTAGCTTAAAAACACTTTCCATTTCTCCTTTAAGTTTATTTGTTTACATGCCTGCTCAGGTTCTGGTTCTAGTCAGGTTCTGGTCATGTTCTGGACTGGTCATGTTCTGGTATTTAAGTTGAGCTGCTTATTTTAAACTAGACATTTTTATTTCATACTGTTGCACTAAACTTCAATGTGAATAATTTTATTTTAAATCTTATTACTTGATTGTTCAATCTACCTCACAGAAGTACTCTGTTAAATGTTAAGGTAAATAAAATAAAAATGAAGGGACATCTGGATCTGTTTCTTTTTTTCCCCTTCATTTTAAAATGTATTTTAGAAGTATCGGATCGGGACTCGGTATCGACCAATTCCTAAAATTAAAGGACTCGGACTCTGACTCGGGGCCAGAAAAACCTGATCAGGACATCCCTAGTTTTAATACAGCTCTTCGTTCACGTTCGGATGACAGTTTCCAACGCGTTCACGTGACGTGTTGCTGCTGCAGAGAGCTGCGTCACGCAGCTGCTGCAGAGTCTTCATGAAACAAAGTCCACACAGTTTGAATGTGCGCTCGTCTTTTAACAAGAAAGCTATAACGTTCACAAACAGGAGACCGCACGAGATGCTAACGGCTAAATGCTGCGCATGCCACGCGATAATAGCTCCGTGCTGAAACGCGCCCAGGAAAATTTGTTCCGTGGTGCATATATTCCCCTGTTAAGAACGTTTGAGTGAAAAAATAACCGAAATGGTACGTAGGTGGACCGAACCGAACGTGTTGTACCGAAACGGTTCGGTACACCCATTACAACCGTTACATACACACACACATATACAGGTAGTCCCCGATTTACGAGCGAGATCCGTTACAACGAGGCGCTCGTAAACCGGAAATCTCGTAATTTGGAACGGTTGCCATGTCTCTCGTAAGTCCGGAATTTCGCTCGTAAATTGGAACGGTTTCGCTAGCGCGACTACAAACACTCGTTTTTCATCAAAAAACTGCTTATGAGTGCATAAAAATGATCGGAAACGTGTGTCCATATGTTTAGCTAACTAACTGTGGTGAAAAAACACATGAAAACTCAGTATTTTTTGCGTTTTTTCCAAAAATTCGCCAGCTCGTAAGTCTGGAACCTCGTAGATCAGAGCGCTCGTAATTCGGGGACTACCTGTATATATATACATACACATATATATACACACACATATGTATATACACACATATATATACACATATATATATATACACACACACATATACAGATGACCCCCTACCTACGACTCCATCGACCTACGGCCGCCCGGACCTACGAACGTATCATATTTAATAAAAATATGAAATTACTGTATTAAAAAAAATATAATTATATATATATATTTTTTAATGTTCTTAATTTTATGTGTACATCACTTTGTTGCAGCTGTGGTTGTTTTAAAGGCTTTATAAATAATAATTATGATAAAAATGATAATTTCTGATCATTTTTGTCATGATTGCGCAATCTTGCGCAGCAAGACGAAGGTCTTCAGTTTACACGGTCACAAGTTAATGTAGAACACCGGACGCCATTTTAGGTTCAGTCACGGGGGCCTTTGAAGGTCTCCAGTTTAGACGGTCACAAGTTAATGTAGAACACCGGACGCCATTTTAGGTTAGCTGCCGGGAGCCGGCCTTTGAAGACTGGTGATCAGGATCGCCTCATATGGATTAATTACTAGCTGGAAACGTCTCTGTGAACTTGTGGATGTCTCAGACAGCCGCGGATTTATCGCCGATCGTGCCAGGCCGCCGCGCGAACACCTCCGGCCTGGCTAGCTCCAGAAGCTAACACGGGAGCTAACACGGGACGCAGCAGCGGCGACCACCTCAAAGTAAGAAATTATATTTTTATTTAATTTATATTTTTATTACTGTACTGTATTAATTAATTACACTGTGTTAGGTGTGTTAGGATAGGCGAAGTACAGTACTTGGTACCACAAAAAAAAAAAAAAAATACAGGACATCCCCGAGTGACGAGTGGACGGAAGGACTGACCTGCGAACAGATCGACCTGCGAACGGTTCTTAGGTCCCGAAGTCGTTCTTAAGTCGGAGGTTGGGTGTATATATATACACACATATATACACACACATATATACACAAGGAACCCTCGACTTACGGCACCCCGACCTACGGAAACTCTGACTTACGAACGCACTGTAAATAAATAAATATATATATATATATAAATAAGAGATTTTCGTCTTACGAGATAGTCGGAGGAACAGAACTCGCTCGTAAGTCGGGGACCACCTGTATATATATATACATACATGTATATACATGTATGTGTGTGTGTGTACCTGAAAAAGCCACAGGCAAAGCAGAATGTTCAAAAAAGAAACAAGTTCATCCATTTTGGTTGTGTGTTCTTTTCCAGCTCTTCTTCTAATACGTGTGAGTGGTGGTTAGTAAAGAGCATCCCTATTTCGTGTTTAGTGTAAATGTAACACTAGCACCACTAGCATTTTTCTTCTTACTGCACTCTTTTCATTCAATGTTTTCTTTTTGATTAATTTGTTTTATTTTGTCTCTTTTAAATGAATGAATAAATGAATTAAATAAAATATTCAATAGCTTTACATCTGCTAAGTTCTTGGCATAAATCAACACAGACATGTTCCTGCTTTTAGTATTTTACATTGTTTTATAATGTAGCTGTTTAGGTTTCTTTTTGTTTTTTTAATACAGTTTTATGATTTTTAATTAATATGCTTTTTTATGATTGTTTACAGTTGGCTTCAAGTATCAAGCTGCGAAATCCTTCATTTTCTACATCTGATAGCTGTTGGTAGGGGTTAGGGGTGGGCGATATGGCTCAAAAATTATATCGTGATATTTCAGAGTATTATCATGATAACGATAAATTTCGTGATATAACCTAAAAAAAAAAAATCAAATGTATTTATTTGACAAAATTAACTTAACATGTTGCTTTGCAGTATTATATAAAATTTTTAAAAACAACAAGGGGTAATTTTACTGAAATTACTTTATTTAGTAAAGTATTTAGTCTCCAAGTAAAACTACACCTGCACTTTAGTTTTTGTGGTGGTTTTTTAATCTATATTTTGTGCAGACTTTTTCCAATCTAAATAACAATCATTTTTAAAGTGCAGGTGTAGTTTCCTAAAACAACTAGCCTAAATAAAATGAAGTTTGTGTCATTCCTCTGATTCATTTTTTTAACGGATCTGTCTCTGATGGAGTTGTAATGTATACAGCAGTGTTGTGCATGTATATTACAGAGTGCCAGTGAACGCACCGCCAGTGAGAGCGTGACGTAGGCGCGCAGGTTCGGGTGTGAAAGAAAGTCAGAGAACGGAGCGGTGGAGGATCATGCAGTCTGTTAAGTGTATTTGTGCAGCTTAAACAATAAAGCAACGTCTGCTACAAACCAGCAAGGTTATTGAGCGTGCAGAGAAACATCACAGGAGTGACTGTGGAGCCGCGCGTGTTTGTAACACAGTTTACAGCGAGGACACGGCTGCTCAGAGCGGAGCGGGGAGGGGGGGACAGCTGCCTGCAGAGCAGGGGGAGAGAAGCTGAGACGCGCGCGCGTTGTTTTTAACATTTTAGCAGTAACTAATTAGCGTTTTACACCAGTACAGACTGGAGGGGATGTGCGCAGTTGTTTAAAGCGCTCGGGTGTTAAGGGGCGGGGCGCCCTGACGTATTACGTCATGAAATTAGCATATCATGATATAAGATTTTTGCCCGGGCAAGCTTTTTATACCGGTATTACCGGTAACGATATGATATGGCCCAGCCCTAGTAGGGGTGCACCGATTTCAATTTTCTGGCCGATCACCGATTTTTAGAAAGTCTGACCTGCCGATTCCGATTTTGTCCGATACCGATTTTCAGGTGTTAAAAGGTCAAAATGCACCCTAAATTTTCATGATTTTCCGACCTTTGCAGAGGCAGATGCGATCGGTGGATAAAATCGGCTTCTCATTTAAAGATCGGCCGATCACCGATCTCCCCAAATTAAGGAAATCGGGGCCGATCGATCGGCCGGCTGATTGATCGGTGCATCCCTAGCTGTTGGTCATTAATTATGATGAAGTTTAGCAACTTCTCGGTGAACATTTGAGCTCCGTGGCTTAGGGCTGTGCGATATGACGATATATATCGTGGGGACGATAGAAACGTGTCTATCGTGCTACTTTCCTTCTATCGTCTCTATCGTGATAAATAAGAATAAAAAAATAACTGTCGCAAAGAAGCTTCATATGGGGTTTTGCGAGATGACGGCGCTGCTTTATGTTTGACGCACGCGCGGGTTTGCGACACATGCTTTACGTTGTTAAACTCGAGAGCAACAGAGCCGCAGGCGCAAGAAGCCGATGTCTCAACAAGGAGAAAATAGCTGCACAGGCAGCCCAAGAAGAACTTTTACCAAAAAGAGGGGGAAGCTCACCTTGTTAGCTTCCATTATTTTGCTCCGCTGAAACTCTGAGACAAAATGGGTCCAGAGGACACGAACCCAGAGTCCAACCGAGTCCGAACTCGGGTCCAGTTAACCAATACAAAACAGACCAGAGACACAACAGAACCGCAATCAAACGCAACGTTTTCTCTTTTCTGTTTCTTGCTTTGTTTACTCAAACTTCAGAGCGGATTTCTTCTTCGTGAGTTTCATTAGCAGCTGTTGTTTTACCGCCACCTGCAGGAAAAATTTGGACCAAAGTAGAAAAGGAGTTGTTTGTTTGTTAGTTTATTCATTTTATAATATGAAATACAACAATTAACGTATTCATAATAGAAAAAAAAAAAAAATAAAATGAAAGGTAGCAGATGAAGAATAAATCTTATTAAATCTGCTCCTTATTCATCTAATAACAGTTCAAACAATATTTTCTATAATAACAAAATAAGTAAATAACTCAGTCAATTTTCAATTCACATATATCACACATTAAATTAGATTCATTTTTTTTTTTTAGCAATTCATTTTTTACCAGTTTCTTAAATACAAGGAATGATTTGGCTTCCTTAACATTTGGCATTTGGCATTAAGTCATTCCATAATCGTACTCCTTGAATTAAGGTAGATCTAGTTTCTACTTTGGTCCAAATTTCCTTGATCTTTTTGTTCACATCCTTATAATTGTAACTACCGTATTCTTCGGTGTATAATACGCTCCGGTGTATAATACGCTTTGTCATATTTTTGGAAATAAATCAGAAAAACCCTTAGATAATACGCTTCGGTGTATAATACGCGCTGCCGTGACAGTCTTTTTTATGGCCACTAGATGGCGCCAAACCCATTGAAACTGCAGTGATGCAACCGTGACCTCAGAAACATTTCTCTGATCGCTCTCAGTAATGAACTTTTTGTGAGTTATTCCTGAAGGGACAGTAATACTTTTATTACTTTTAATTTGAATCAAACATTACAAATTGTCAGAAAGATAAAGTGTTAGTTTCAGATGTCAGCATTTTATGATAAAAACTGATCTTAACACTACACACAACACTGTTAACCTGTTGGTTTGGTTAAAACAACGTCATTAAAGCGTCACATATGGGACCTATGTTAATGATAATAGCAAAAACAGATATTGTTCATCTGATTATTAATTAGGACAAAAACAAAAGTCTCTTCTGAGGAGATTGTCCTGAGCTCAAACTAAAATGAGATAAACAGTGTCACTGAATCTTCACTGCAGGTTTGAGAAGGGAAATCCTTCATGAATAACATTTTGGAATAACATTTGCTATTCAGCATGAATTTAAACAGTTTGAATAAACAGACTACAGGGTGCATTAGCGCCCATAGCGGCCAAAACTGGTACTGCACCATTTTTGGCCAAAATGAAAAACGGCGAATCAGAGCTAAAAATTGGTCTAAAAATATGGGAAAAAAATCCTTAGATAATACGCTTCGGTGTATAATACGCAGGATATTCAAATGAGCAAAAAAAGTGCGTATTATACACCGGAGAATACGGTATCTGTAGTAAAATAATAAAATAAAAAAACTTAGGTCCAAATTTTTCCTGTACACACACACACACACACACACACATCGTGTTGTATATATCGTGATATATATCGTTATCGTGATATAAAAAAGTCCATATCGTGATATATGATTTTTTCCATATCGCCCAGCCCTACCGTGGCTTCAGCGGTCTGTTTTTCTTGTTCAATCCGGGGTGGGCGCTCTGATTTCAGTCAGCCACTCTCCGCCTGTCCCTCCTGCGAGATGGTAGGACAGCGGGTTTGACTGGACATAGCTGGCTGCAGTCGGTCTCCCTATTTCGGTTCAGCGTGAGTGGCATCCCGCTTAAGCCGCAGAGCTCGAATGGCCAACGTAAAACTAACTTGACCGCAGTTTAATGTAGCGCTATGGCTCTGCAGACATTGCACGTTGCTGTCTTGTGGTGTTTAGTGTAAAATACTTCCACACAGCGGACATGTTAGAATAAAAAGTTTTCTAGCTGTTAGCTAAAGTGCTACTCACCGAGTCTGCATGTTGTAGCTGGCTGCAAACTATGGAATGGATTTCCTGAATGTAACATGAGGCAGGTCTTGTTACTCTGGGTTCATGAGACACGACTCTGGATCGGATCAGCCCCACCCCTACTACCGTTGCATTGTGGGGAATGTAGTGTTGGTGCGTGCAAAACACCAGCAGGTGGCTGTGGCCAGCGGGCCGTTTTTAATAGTAATTAAATCTCATTCACGGGGCAAAAAATAATTAATTTGCGGGCCGGATCTGGCCCGCGGGCCGGCACTTTGCCATTAGTGACTTAAAGTGTTTACTGCTTAGTGGGGAAACAGTTTACTGGAACTCCTCTTGACTGATTAAGCCCTCCGGATGGAGGGTGAAACATTTCAATAAATAACAAAACTGTCCAGAAGACCCGACTGAGAATTATTGGGTTGAGAATTTTATGTTTATTTGACAGTGATTCCCATTTTTTGGAGGCTAAATACAAATAAAAGGTGAACTTTATTTGTATAGTTTATAGTGTTTCTGAGGCTTTAATATTGTTTATATCAATATCGAATTATATCGCTATCGACCGAAATTAAGAAATATACAGTATTGCGATAAAAAAATTTAGCCATATCGTCTAGCCCTAGATTGGAACATAAAATGCCTCAAAATTATACAAACAAGGTTGCACAGTATCACAATGGTTTCACCTTGAAGCTGCTGTATATTTCTCAAGAAGAAAAATATTTGTTCTCTCTCCTGGTGCGACTCTCAGCTTGGTTTAGACACATCTGTGCAGAACTTTTGTTTCTTTGTGGTGTCCAGTCAGAAATTGGCTGCCTGCTTATGTTCTCGTATTTCTTCCAATGCAGAAGCTTGTACAGTACAATTTACTTTGCAGTAGGGCTGGGCGATAGATATTTTTAAAATATCAACATAATTTTTTTTGCGATACAAGTTGAGACTATCTCAATATAAACAATATATGGGGGCGACCGTGGCACAGTGGTAATGGCAGTCGACCCCTGATCGGAAGGTTGGATGTTCGAATCCCGCGTCCGCCCACCATGTGTCGTTGTGTCCCTGAGCAAGACACTTAACCCCGAGTTGCTCCCGGTAGGTCTGGATGGCGCCTTGCAAGGCAGGCTACCACTACCGGTGTATGAATGTCTGAATGAATGGGTGGATGGCTGCTATTGTAAAGTGCTTTGGGGCTCCTCACAGGGGACTGGAAAGCGCTATATAAATAAGCTCCATTTACCAATATAGTTTTATACTTGGAAATCCTGTTGTCTCTTTCACCTAGGCGGCCCCCCTCCTTCTACCTCTTCCACACAACTCCACTCACCTGCGCTCCCCCTCCCTTCCTGCTTCTGTAGTGTGGGTGGGCACTTGAAGAGACGAGACGTTAATAAACACAGCAGCTGTCTGAGCATGTGTCAGCTAGATGCGCGCAGTTCAGTTTGAAGCGCTCGGTTGGGGGGCGGGGCGCACTTACGTATTACGTCATGAAATTAGCATATCATGATATAGCTTTTTTGCCCGGGCAAGCTATTTTTACCGGTATTATCGTCAACGATATGATATGGCCCAGCCCTAGTTCCGACTTACGTCAAAATCGGGTTACGAACGGCCCATAGGTCCGGAACTCGTCCGTAAGTCAGGGACTACCCGTATAGATAGATATGTGTGCGTTTTTCTTTTTATTGGGCGGGATTTTGTGTGATGGGGCGGTTTTTAACAGACTTTTGGGCTGGAAAACCTTGACTCTATCTGGCAACACTGTTAGAAAAAGTTCAACTAAAATAGAATAATTTCACTTCATGCGTGCACAAACGATAATTCAGGTCCATGCAGTTTTATTAACCTGAAAGATCAGATTTCTGATTTTTCCTCCTGACCATTGTTGCTAGCCTCCTTATAGCAACGATTAACCATTTCTCAAGACATTTTCGTTGTTTCCTTCCAAGCATCGTTGACGGGACATGAATAATATGGGGTGGCCGTGGTGTAGTGGTAATGGCAGTCGACCCCTGATCGGAAGGTTGGAGGTTCGAATCCCGCATCCGCCCACCATGTGTCGTTGTGTCCCTGGGCAAGACACTTAAACCCCAAGTTGCTCCCGGTAGGTCTGGATGGCGCCTTGCAAGGCAGGCTACCACTACCGGTGTATGAATGTCTGAATGAATGGGTGGATGGCTGGTATTGTAAAGCGCTTTGGGGCTCCTCACAGGGGGCTGGAAAGCGCTATATAAATAAGCTCCATTTACCATTACCATTTAATATCTGACGTAGGCACCATAGTTGCAAAGTCCGCTTATTTCAAGCGACAGTGGGCGTGTTTTTTTCTGGAGTCGCTTATAAATTCGGCTTGCCGCGTGTGGCGTTTTTTTGGCTTGTCTTAGGTGTTGAGTCGCTTATTTGGGATTGTTCTTCTGTCAAACATGAATGCGAGTGGTAGGTAGTTTGTCCTTTCACGCCCCCCTTCCACGTACGTATGTTACGTCAAGGCGGATGTTACGTTCAGGTACGGTTGACGTAAGCGCGAGCAATTAATGACGAGAGCATGAGCAGAATACAGAAGACCTCTTGTAAGTTTACTTGCATTGATGAGAAGGATAAAAGATTGGTGTATTTTTGTGTGTGATACGTAACACGGTCAGTGAGGTGCGTCATCTGTGGTGTTTCATGCTAATGTGCTGAGTATCTGTATACAGTTTATGTTACATGTAAAATGTACTCCTGAAGTTATTTTAAGGTTTATTCTTGTTCTTTATTCTTTGTCTAGAGTGACAAGACCACGCTAATAGGAGCTCAAGTAAGTGGGGGAAATATGGGAAAAAATATAATAAAGAATGGAAGAGCGCGCACTTAAAGAATGGATCCAACCTCAGATGGGAGATGCGTCAAAGGCATTTTGCAGGTTTTGCAAGTGTGAAATACGTGCTCACTAGGCTGATTTAATTCAACATGCCAGTACAGAGAGAGAAGCACAAAAAAAACTGTGCACCCTTCTCTTCCATGAGGCTAACAAACATGGGTTTCATTGCCCCAAAAAAGAACGAGACAAAACAAAGAAATGAGCTAAAAATAGCCACCTACGTAGCCTGTCACACATCAATCAGTGCTGTGGACCATCTTGGAGAACTCATTGGATTAAGTAATTTGTACGCATGACAAGAAACCAGCTGTATAAAAATGCAAAATGTATTTTTATTTTTTAGACTGGATATGTTCTTCAAAGTGTTTTAGCATAATTTTGCTGGTTATATGTAATGCCATAATAAATGTATGTTTATACTGTTTAAAAAAGGCCCTTGTTTTACACAATGGGGTGGGCTGCCAACTGGAATTGTTTTGGGCTTGTTTTCACGGGGCTGGCCGCTTGTTTCTGTCGTGAGATCTGGCAACACTGGACTAGGCACACAACTTCCAGAAAGTTAAGTTAAAGCAGATCCAGAAACCTGAGGCAGCATGATAACTCCAGCATCAGCATGACTGTGATTATCAGACCAATACCGCTGCGAACGGAGACAATACGATCATTCTGAGAGGGACATTTTGCATATAATGTGACAACAGGCAAGCTCAATTTGCATCATTAGGGAACAAAAACAGCGCGATGCACCGTTTTCACCAGCATGTCTGCACGCACGCTGCTAACTTCGTGGATGCGCTAGCTGATGCTCATTAGCTTTGCAGGATTAATCCTAAAATAAAATCTTCAAAGAAAGTTTACGACAAACACGACTGTCTTCAAGCACAACTTCAGCAGACAAACATGCCATGTGGCCTATCCTTTGCACCCCTTGTTGAGGGCAACATGGCCGGCCTGCTTTGCTCTAGAAGCTAGCTAAGCCTTACCTTCACAGAGAAACCTTCGGGAAACTTGAGAAACAGGCAGGCCCAGCTAAAGCGCTGTGATTTACTCGTCGGCTAAGGTTAAACAACCCGACGGAACCACAAACAAAATGACTCAGCAGCAGACTTGCTTCGCAACTCCTACTAGCTTTGCAGCTCAGTACACAATAGCCCCGGATGTGTCGCTAATGACCTGCCCTCGCTCAGCCCGCCAACACCACCACCGGAAGTTACGTCATGATGGAGCAAAAAAAAATAACTCTCTTTGGTTTCAAAATTATTAGTGGCAAAAAAAATAGGCTACAGTAAAACAAACCACACGCAATCTGAATACAGCTAGCGTTTGTCTAAACAAAATTTATTAGTAAATAAATAAATACAAATCCTACCTAGATGAGCAAACTCACGTGTGCGCATGCACGCGCATACGTGTGCGCGCACGCACACATACATGCATGCAACCCCCTTCCCTTCTTTTGCCAATCACAACACAATCCCTAGCCTGGCCCTCGCCATTCCTACGCAGCTCCGCTCAATTCTCATTTCCCTTCAAGGGTCTGGTTTTAACCAGGCTACACAATCCCCAGGCGGCCAGCAGATGGAAAAAGTGAATGCTTCCTCACTACCACTGAAAAGAGTGCACTTTCACTTGATTTTGACGTGAATAAAAGAAGAGAAAAGTGCACAAGAAGCTAAAATAGTACTAAAATGTGAGTAAATATCTGTTAAAGCATTTACGTAACAAATCTGTCATTAACTAATACAAATACATGTGTGTTGTTATACTGTACAGTATAACATACACTGTGTGTATGTTATACTGTACAGTATATACATGATACACACACACATTGTATTAATATACCGGTACATAATATTTGAA
>JBBPBX010028282.1:18904-36683 GCA_038048925.1 Garcialebias charrua
GGCAACATCATGTAGAACTCTCAGATGAATCTCCTGACACTCACTGCATGGTTTCTTTAAAGTGCAGGCTTCAGGTTGGTGGTCGGTCCTCCCACAATTATAACAGCGCTTACCACGTTCAAGCCATCTCCTGACTTCTTCTGGTGAATGCTGTACAATAGCAGAGCACTGGGATAGATAGTGCTCTGTGCTCTTACAGAAGAGACACAGCTTCTTAAATCTTTGTGACTTGGGATCAGAGTGGGCTGCCTCTGCAGGAAAACTGTTATCAGCTTTGGGTTCATCAGAGCCGTGATAGACAGAAACAGATTGTACTCGAGGCTTTGGAGCTGGAGCGTGTCTTTCTCTCCTGGAGGCAGGTGGCTCTTCAGGGCGGTGGCGCTGTGCCATTTTTGCAGAGAGTCTTTGAGCTTCTGCCTTTACTTTGAGCCAGCTGGCAAGGTCTCTGAGGTTGTAGGGGTTGAGTTGACTTGTGTTAAAACGACCTTGTGTCTGGAGGTGCTCTACAAAACTGTCTCTCAGGTACCTGGGAAGCTTACTCAACAGTCTGTCGACGTGACCAGTTGACATTGTTTCTGTACCATTTGGTCCCTCTAATGAAGTGAGCATTCCTACTAGCAGGTCAACACTGAGGGCAAAGCTCTGGAAACCTTTTGTGTCCCCAGATCTTACATCAGGGGCGTTTAGGATAGCAGCAATCTCACTCTGTGCTAGCTGATGTGGTTGTCCATATTGCCTCTGTAGTGCCTCCATAGCAACTGTGTAAGGTTGGGTATAATGTCTGCAAGACTGAGCAATCAGCTTGGCCTCCTCCAGGACTAGACGCTCCATAAGTACACAGTATTTGTAGTGCTCTGACAGCTCTGTATGGGGGTCGAGCAGGTGGTCTAGTGCCATCATAAGGTCATAATTTACAGCAACTCATTTTGCTGATATGAGTGAAGTAATCCGGCTCAGAAGGACCAAACATCATACAGTCCTAACTCTCCATAACATTTGGTCCTTCTGAGCCGGATTACTTCACTCATATCAGCAAAATGGACACATCAAGATTAACAGAACGGCCACGGCAGCTACCAGCTCACCTCCAGGACTACCAAGTTCCTCAGTCACTAATGTCTTATGCTGCCCCTCATCAGGATGACAATCTAAGTGCCAGTGCACAGCAGCTGCGGTCACTCAGCCTGCAGACCAAGTCTGCTATTCAAGATGGCCAGCTGTTTTCAGCACTCGGGTTCTCACAGCGTCATTTCCCAGCGGCGGCAGTCGATAAGACAAGCCAGTATAACACAATGTCTACGTTATACCAACCAGCCTATCAAATAATTAATCCTGTGACTACAGCTGNATCAGGGAGATCCCAGCAAGACACTGCATTTTCCAGATTGCCTTTGCATATTGCTAATTACTTTTTGTTTTTGTTTGTTTTTTTGCAAATGCAGATGGAATCATGAATGGAGATTCTGCAGCAACAGGATTTTATAAGGACTCATGCTGCAGAGCATTTAAAACATGCAAAGGAGGACATGGGCTCACACTGGACAATTAACACAACTGGTAGAGCTGCTGCCTCTCAGCGAGCAGGTCCCCGGTTCAAATCCCGGTCCGGGGGCCTTTCTGGGTAGAGTTTGCATGTTCTCTCCGTGCATGCATGGGTTTTCTCCGGGTGCTCCAGTTTCCTCCAACAGTCCAAAAACATGCATGTTAGACTGATGGTGACTCTATGACCTTGGGTGTGAGTGAGACAGGTCTCTCTTGTAAATGAGTCCCTGTGGCTCAACGAGGCTAGCCTGTATAAATAAAGGTTGAATGAAAAAATGTGCCACAAAGAAGTGGAGGTGGGGCTTTCACACTGGACATTTAATGCACCACGAAGAAGTGGACACTGGACATTTAATGCACCACGAAGAGTTGGTCCATCACCAGAGCAAACAAGAAGAAGCTCAGAGCCAATCCTTGATGTAATCCCACCTCCACCTTGAAGCTATCTGTCACTCATACAGCACATCTCCCCACTGTCCTGCTGTCCTCATACATGTCCTGTACCAGTCTAACATACTTCTCTGCCACTCCAGATTTTCTCATGTAATACCACACCTCTTCTCTTGGCACTCTGTCATATGCTTTTTCTAAATCCACAAAGACACAATGGAGTTCTTTCTGACCCTCTCTGTACTTCTCCATCAGCATTCTCAAAGCAAATATGGCATCTGTGGTGCTCTTTCTTGGCATGAAACCATACTGTTGCTCACAGATAGTCACCTCTTGTCTAAGTCTTGCTTCCACAACTATCTCCCAGATCTTCATTGTGTGGCTCATCAACTTAATTCCTCTTTAGTTGCTACAACTCTGTGCATCACCCTTGTTCTTAAAAATGGGCACCAGAACACTTCTTCTCCATTCCTCAGGCATTTTCTCACCCTCAAATGTGCCATTGAATATTTTAGTCAAAAACCTCACTGCCATCTGTCCAAGACATTTCCAAACCTCCACTGGTATGTCATCAGGTCCTACTGCCTTCCCCTTCTTCATTCTTTTCAGAGCTTTCCGGACTTCACCCTCACTAATCTTTCCCACTTCCTGGTCCACAGTTTATATGACTTCAACTCTTCTTTCTCTTTCATTCTCTTCATTCATTAGCTCCTCAAAGTACTTATTCCATCTTCCTGTCACACTCTCCTCACTTGTTAGAACATTACCATTCCTATTTTTAATAAGCCTAACCTGCTGCCCATTCTTTCCAGCCTGATCCCTCTGTCTTGCCAATAGATACAAGTCCTTCTTGTCTTCTTTAGGTTCCAATCTCCCATACAACTCATTGTATGCCCTCTGCTTTGCCTTGGCTACTTCCCTCTTTGCTCTATGTCCCATCTCCTTATATTCCTGTCTCCTCTCTTAAGTACTCTTACTGTCATATTTCTTCTTGGCTGACCTCTTTCTTTGAAAAGTGTCCTGCACTTTGCTATTCCACCACCAGGTTTCCTTATCATCCATTCTCTTTCCAGATGACACACCAAGTACCTTCCTACCTGTCTCTCTAATTACTGTTGCTGTAGTAGCCCAGTCATTTGGAAGCTCTTTCTTACCACCCAGAGCAGGGGTTGGGAACCTATGGCTCGCGAGCCATATATGGCTCTTTTGATGGTTGCATATGGCTCGCAGACAAATCTTTAATAAAAATAAATTAATAAAAAAAGACGATAAAAATATAAAACATGGCCGCGAGTGGCTGGAGCCAATCACAGCTCTCCGCGGGTGACTAGAGCCAATCGGATAATGCGTCACGGACACAAGAGGAGAAGTTCCTAGCAGTTGTGGAAACCCGTGTGACGAAGATGGCTGCTAAAAGAAAACGAGACGAGGATTATTGTACTTTTCAGCCGGAATGGGCAGAGCAATTTGCTTTTTTGGTGAGAGCAGGTTCTGCAGTGTGTCTGATATGCAATGATAAAATGTCATCGATGAAACGCTCAAATATAAAGTGGGACAGCAGGAAAAAAGCATGTGAAGAGCTGCTGGGCAGAGTACAAGCTGGTCAGCAGCACCTCCGTGTTTGGACTCAACAAGGTGACTGGAATTCAGCTAGTTTTGCTGGTGCTTTAGCCATTGTGAGAAACGGGAAGCCATTCACAGATGGTGAGTACGCCAAAACATTTATGCTTGATGTTGCCAATGTGCTGGTGAAGATTCTCAGTCTCAGATTCTCAGTGCCAATGAACTTTTTGACGACTTTTCAGATAAAGACAAGATAATTAAACAAATAAAAGACATGCCTCTGTCGGCAAGAACTGTTCATGATCGTACCATCATGATGGCAAATCAAATTGAGGCAACACAAGTGACAGACATAAACGCAGCTACTTTCTTTTCTCTCACTTTGGATGAGTCAACAGGTGTAAGCCATATATCCTAGTTCAGCGTGATTGCAAGATATGCTGTCGGTGACACACTACGTGAGGAAAGCCTTGCTGTTTTGCCTCTGAAAGGCACAACAAGAGGGGAGGATTTATTAAAAACTTTCACTGAGTTCACTAAAGAAAAAAATCTACAGATGGACAAAACATTTCAGTGTGTACTGATGGTGCTCCGTGCATGGTGGGGAAAAACAAAGGATTTGTAGCACTGCTTCGTGAACATGAAAAGAGACCCATCTTAAGTTTTCACTTAACACATTTACTTGTTTTTAGTTTTAAAAATATTGTACGGCTCTCACGGAATTACATTTTAAAATATGCAGCGTTTATTGCTCTCTCAGCCAAAAAGGTTCCCTACCCCTGACCCAGAGCCTTTAACAGCTCCTCTCTGAATTTCTCCCAACAATCTTCCTTCTTCAGCTTCCACCATTTGGTCTTCTTCTCTGGTTTTACTCTTTTTCTCTTCTTCACAACAACAGTCATTCTACACACAACCATCCAATGCCGTCTGGCCACGCTCTCCCCCGCCACAACCTTATAGTCTCCAATCTCCCTCAGGTTTCCTCTTCTACACAGTATTTAGTCGACCTGCATACTACTTCCTCCACTCTTATAAGTCACTCTGTTCCTCCCTCTTTTGGAAATAAGTATTGACTATAGCCATTTCCATTCTCTTGGCAAAATCCACCACCATCGGTCCTTCCTGGTTTCTTTCCTTGACACCAAACCTACCCATCACTTCCTCTTCTCCTCTGTTTCCTTCACCAACATGTCCATCCAGGTCTGCTCCAATCACCACTCTTTCCTCCGTGGGAATACTCTCTATCACTTCATCCAGATCTTTCCAAAATGTATCTTTCTCCTCCCCATCACATCCAACCTATGGAGCATAACCACTGACGATGTTTAGCATCAGACCTTCTACTTCTACCTTCAGGCACATCACCCTATCTGACCCTATCTGACACTCTCTTCACCTCTACCAGTTCTACACTACAGTCATTGAGTCCATCCTGTGTACATCCATCACAGTCTGGTTTGGAGCAGCCACAAGGTAGGACAGGAACATGCTGCAGTGAACATTGAGGACGGCTGAGAAAGTCAATGGGGCTTCACTGCCATCCATTCAGGACTTGTATCACGCAAGAACCAGGAAATGGGCTGGAAAAATCATCACAGACTCCCCTCACCCGGGTCACAACATGTTCCAACTCCTCCCGTCTGGCAGATGCTACAGATCTCTGTCCACTAAGACTGTCAGACACAAGAACAGTTTCTTCCCCCAGGCCATCACCATCAACAGCTGATCATCAGACATCCATCAGCATGACCCCCAACCCATTCACAACCCCCATGTGAATATTGTATGTGAATCTTTCTGTATATTGTGTACTATTTGTGAGTTATATGTAAAGTATCTGTATACAGTAGTGTTAATACTAGAGCGTTGTTGTTGAGGACAGAGGAATGTTCTCCCCGTGCATGCGTGGGTTTCCTCCGGGTACTCCGGTTTCCTCCCACAGACCAAAAAACATGCTTGTTAGGCTGATTGGTGACTCTAAATTGACCCTAGGTGTGAGTGTGAGAGTGGATGGTTGTTTGGTGTGAGTGAGACAGGTCCCTCTTGTAAATGAGTCCCCGTGACTCAACGAGGCTAGCCTGTATAAATAAAGGTTGAATGAATGAATGAAAAAGAGAGACACCAACATCTGGAAACAAATTCCTTGTGTGTGTCAACATACTTGACCAATAAACCTGATTCTGATTCTTTGTCAGCTCCTCCTTCAGGACCACCCCTACTCCATTTCTCTTTTTATCCACACCATGGTAACAGTTTGAACCCTGCTCCAATGCTGCAGGCCTTGTTGCCCTTCCACTTGGTCTTTTGGACACATCAAACATCTACCTTTCTTCTCTGCATCATGTCAGCCAGCTCTCTACCTTTGCCTGTCATTGTCCCCACATTTAGTGTTGCAACCCTCTGTCCTAAATTCTTTACTTTTTTCTTCTCCCCCTGTCTCCTGACACGTTTCCCTCCTTGGGGTCTTCGACTAACAGTAGCACAATTTCCACCGGCACCCTGTTTGTCAACAGCACTGGTGGCGGTCGTTGTTAACCTGGGCCTCGACCGATCCAGTATGATTTCACTTTGATGAACTCGCATTATGGTTTTGGCAAAAGGGTTTTACATTGGATGCCCTTCCTGACACAACCCTCACCCTTTACCCAGGCTTGGGACCGGCACAAGAGATACACTTGCTTGTGCTCCCTAGTGGCTGGTTTTGGTGTCTTCAGCTCTCAACTCTGCTAAAGAACTCCAGCAAGGTAGGTGATTAGATGTTTATGTGTGAGGGTTGTTCAGTTGCCTCCTAAACAGTAATGCTAGGGTTTAAAGAGTGATAACTGTGGATAACAATGACAACAATATACATTCACAAATGATGTATACACATTTAAGTTGTTTATTTTTAACAATTGAAAACAAAATGCAAAATGATAATTAAAAGGAGAAAGAAGCATAGCTAAAAAACAGCTAGATTATAAGGCAGTGTAGAAAACTAAAAACAGGAACATATCTGCATTGGTTCTTTGCAGGAACTTAACAGATGTTTAAAGCTACATAAAGAGGTCAAGGTCGAGAGCTTCAAATCTTTTTGAAAGCTATTCCAGGAAACATGAACGGCGTAGGAGAAGGCCCTTTTGCCAAGTTCAGTCTTTAGTGAGGGAGCACTGCATGTAATAATGTCCTGAAACTGCACACTGTAGCTGCACTCACGCAGTGACATGTAGGAGAAGATGTATGAAGGCAACAGGCCAAGAAGTGATTTAAAGATGAAAATGTACCAGTGAGAGAGTATGTGTGAAGTTGATGGTGACCAATTAACCAGTGAACAGGGTGCAATGGTGGGTATCAAAGGTGGGCACAGACCGCTAGAGAGCGCTAAAGCGCTAATCCGCTTACAGCGGACCTAAACTATTTGTCAGCGTTTTTGTGGTTTGACTAACTTTTATAATTCAAAAGCGGATTTGTGCTATTTTTATTTAAAATGCAGTACCGCTAATAACTAATTATCTATCAGTAAAAACGAAAAAACTTATTTACAGGCTCTTACGCTGGCTCTTGTAGCTGCTTGTTTTACCTTTTTCCCCCTTGGTGATGGAGCAGAGAGGAGGTTGGAGGGAGCAGAGGGGAGAACAGACGCGGATCTACCATGTAGGCAAATTATGCCATTGCTTGGGGATCCCAATCAGCAGGGGCCCCGGTCACCTACATCACTAACATTGCTCCTGCTTCTTAATGTACATTTAACATAAAAATAATTATAGTTACGATGAAAACGATCATTAAAAACGCAATACAAAAACCGGTTGATTTCTGTATACCCCTGCTAAAAATGGACTATTCCATCTTGACATCTTCCGGGTCAGAGGTGAACTCTGGTGCTAACGCTCTGTGGCTAGCTGGTTGTGCTCGGTCTCTTCATAAATTATGGGAGAAGCTAAATTAATGCGGCCGGAGGATTGTATTCAGTGTTTTGTGTCAAACACTCGACGGTGAGTTATTTGTTTTATGTATTTGGGTTCCTTTTATGAAATAGAAATGCGGTGGCGACACATCCATGTATTTGAGATTTAAAAGTGGTCTTAATGATTAAAAGATCATTCTCCTTTTGTTAATTTCGTGGCCGAATAGAATATATATACGTAAAGTATTAAATAAATCCTTTGATTTTTGTAATTTCACCCTTTTAGGATAATTTTAGTTACTTTTCATTAAATCTGTTGACTGCCTATAGAAATTTTGATAACAGTTTAGTCCTGTGTATAAAGTAATGCTAATTTTTGTTTTGTTTATGACCTTGTTTAGGTCAGGATTTTTTTCACCCCCTGTTCCCACCCAGGATGGCAAGCTACCGGATCATCGCAGCTGTGCGGTAGTACTTAAATTGCACCAAACTATTTTTTTTCTGGACATATTACCCTGGATCATGAACTACAAACTACCAGATTATTGATTGATGGACCTTTAATCATCCGGGATTCAAGAACTGATTTAAAATAGAAAAAAAAAGAACTCTTGGGTGTAATCAGGGTCTGTTTTGTTGTGTGTATTTTGTCTATTGGTTATACTCAAAGAAAATGATTATTATTACAAACAATATTATTATAAATACCTTCCTGTCTATTGGTTATACTCAAAGAAAATGATTATTATTACAAACAATATTATTATAAATACCTTCCTAAGTCTATACAATACAAACAACTTAAAACTTGCTTCTTGTCTGATGGTGTTTTATTTTAGAATTAGCGGTTTAGAATTTAGCTTCCCCTAATTTTCATAAGACATTAGTGCTTTTGAAATTGCGGACCTAAACAAATTAATTAGTGCTTTAGAAATAGCGGAACTAATTTTTGGATTAGCGCTTCCCAGCACTGGTGGGTATGGTAGTTATAGCCAGTTATGAATCTTAGCGCACCATGATAGACAGCATGCAGCATCTGCAGGGTTCATGTAAATAATGTCACTGTAGTCAATGGAGGCAAGGAAAGTTGCCGCTGTCCTTACCTGACCCCCTTCAAAGGATGCAAACTCCATCCAGTGAGGCCAGTCCTTGAGGCACTGGATGGTGGCTCAATCTCAAGCCAAGAAGGCCCTTGTCAGCTGGGCAAACTAAGAAGCAAAGTGAACTCTGTAGATTGTGTATGCCTATATTTAAGCTGGGTGATGAGGGGTTTGGTGGAAAGATTGGACTTAGTTCAGAGGGCAGTTTATAAATCCCTTGACATACATGGGTTATTTATTGTTGTAGTGCCTAGAGGAGGGTATTTGTGGTAGATTACCTTCAACAGTTTGGTGTGTATTACCTCAACTCTCTTGCTATACTTAGGTCAAACTGACCGACGAGGCCTCAGTCCTAACACTGAGGCTAGAGTTTGATGTGAGCTGCTGTCTTGCAATTTGGATCAAAAACTGCCAGTGCTCAGTACTGTGAACCTTTGTGTGGCTAGTCACCCGCTTTGGATGTTATCAGTCCATTAAATGGCCCCTATCATTTATTATCACCCCCATTCCTATCGCTCAGCATGCCCCTACTGTACCTACTAGTAGGTTTAAAGGTACGTTGTCACCGTTACAAGCGATGACAGCAGGCTCCGTCTTTAGCCAAGTGTTAAACTTTCGAGTAAAGTGTCTTGGGTTAGGTTTAGGGTCTTGGTTAGGTTTAGGCACATGGGTAACTGGGCTGCTCCTCTGTGTCAGGTTTAAGGTTAGGTTGAGGAAAACTGTCACATAAGCTGAAAAATACAAAAATACTACACTTCCGGGTTGACGGAAACACGCTGCCTACTCACAGCGATTATAACTCTGATAACGTTATGTTAAACATGCTAGTAGGTAGTAGGTTACCTATTCTCCGCTACGAATGGGAACATAACAGTTGATAATGCCCATTCCATGGACTGACAACATCCGAACCAACTGGGCTAGTACAGATTTACGATTTCTGTGACCCCTTTATCTTGTGTGGAGATTATAGGAAGGCTCAGACTTTTAGGGCAAGATTGTTTTGCCTGTGTGATCTATGGACAGGTAAATTACAGTCAGATTGTAACTAAAATAAGAATGAGAGTTGGTATTATTATTATTATTTTTTTAAGGTTGACTCCCATGTATGAAGGAATTGCAGGGAACCTGGTCAGAGTTGACGATGATGCAAGTGAGTCTTGATTTAAGGATTGGGTGTGGCAGTGAGGTTCCAAGAAAAAGGCGGTACGTATTTGAAGGTAAACCAGCCTTGGTGTAAGGCTTAAAAAAAATGGTTAACATTGAGCTAAAAAGAAGCAGAGACAGGGGTTCATTTTGATATTAGACACAGTCCTTAAAGTACAAGAATCAAGCTGGTCCTAAGTCTTTGTTCATAAACACAAATAGTTTGTTTCACATCAAGCAGATCCTTGTAAACCATTTTAAAAACACAATATGACAGTTTAAACAATCAGTGAGACAGATTATAACAGAAGGTAGGTTAAAAAAGGTGAAACTGCAATCTGTGGAGGGAGAGGTAAGCAGCAGAGTTGAGACAGGCAGAAAGTATGTCATCCTCTTGGCTTGAAAACTTGGCTTTGATCTGACAAGGGTGAGGCAAAAATCTGACTCGAGAAACAGGTCTTTGGTAGACCTGTTTAGGTCCAACGGTTCTGAGCTGGTTCTCAAAGAGTCAGCTCTTTAAATAATTACGTATTTGGGAACTGTAAAGAGCTTGGTGTGGTGGTGGTGGTGGGGGGGGGGGGGTATTGTGAGCTGAGCCAATTTAAACAGATCCTGGAAAAGAGCTGTAAGTAAGCTGTAAGCTCCTATCACTTAGTCCTTGGGCCAACGTTTGACATGAACATGTGCTTGGGAAAAAAAGGCTGCATCACTAAAACTATGGCCACAGGACATGAGAAAATGTATTCAAAGCTGAGCCTGCAGTTGCAGACAATCAGCTGATAAAGTTGGAGGCCTCACAGCTGCAGTGCTGCAACAGGTGTTGTAGAAACGTGAGCATGACGGAGTCAAACCAGGACAACAAAGTGCTTTTTGGCGGAAAGCAAACGAAAGATAACAAGGCATGGAACTGTAACAGATTTGGAAGTTAGACACATTTACAAAACTGACAATCTTTACAAAAACATTTTCCAATGACGCGCTCATGTTATACAGAACAGTACAGACACTTTTACATAATAATAATAATAATAATAATAATAATAATAATAATAATAATAATAATAATAATAATAATAATAATAATAATAATAATAATAATAATAATAATGAATTCCATTTATAATGCACTTTTCATTAATAAAAATCTCAAAGTGTCTCATCAGCTTCGACACAATCAAGGTTAAGATCCAAACGTATTTTGCATTCACTGTAAACATTTTGTGTCACTACTGGATGAATGTTGTTCTAAGATTTGCGAAGACAATTCCTAAACATCCATCCATCCATCCATCCATCCATTATCTTTACCCTCTTCTTCAATTTTTTGGGCCTTGGGTCACCGGTGCCCATGTCCAGCAATCACTGTGCGAGGGGCGGGGTACCCCCTCGACGGGTTGCAAGTCCATCACAGGGCCACATAGAGACAAACAACCATTCGTGCTCTCACTCACACCCAGGGACAATTTAGAGTTACCAATCAGCCTATCATGCATGTTTTTGGTCTGTGGGAGGAAACCGGAGTACCCGGAGGAAACCCACGCATGCACGGAGAGAATATGCAAACTCCACCCAAAAAGGCCCCCAGACCGGGATTTGAACAGGCAACCTTCTCGCTGAGAGGCACGTGCTTCCGGTATTTTATTAGTAAATTAATAATTTCCTTCATGCTGATATACAGACGACATCACATCTAAAACGCACAAAAACACACAAAAAAAAAAAAACGGATTTACTTTTAAACTTAACTCCCATACTCTTCAAACAACTGAAGGATGTAAAGAGTCATAAGTATACCTGAAACTTAGAAAGATGCCTTTTAAAACAGGTAAATCCAAATAATACCAGCAAACCCAACACCTAATGTTATATGTTATAGTTTGTTAAGATTCACAACAATTTCTTAACATATCTTACTTCAGTGTTTATAAAATAGAACATGTCACATTACTAACATTTTTCACCTGAACAGATTTTCTTGGGTTGTTCAAAGCAGTTACACAAATGCATGCATAGCTTTATGTTTGGAAGAAAAAAAACATTAAAACACACACAACTTTCATCAAGCTTCCATCACAGCAAACAGACCCCCCACCCCCACCCCCCACTCCACCCCACTCACACACACATACACACACAGGTACAAAATACAGAAAACTGAAAGTTATGCACCAACTCATGTTCCCTGAAGGAAGGGAACGAGGTGCAACATACTTGCTATAGGAATTGCGCCCCCGCGCGATTACCTGAAGGAATATACTCACGCCTTTACGGCAAGGGGCGTCACCGCCGCGCCAGAGGCCCCGCCCTCTGGTTACTTAAGCGGCTTGCGCCCCTCCATCTTTCTCCAAAGTTTGCACTTCACCGAGCTTTCAGCATTGAAAAGGGCCAGCTATGTTGCACCTCGTTCCCTTCCTTCAGGGAACATGAGTTATGGTGCATAACTTTCAGTTCCCTTTCAGTTGGTCTCTCGGTGCAACATACTTGCTATGGGAACGTAATCCACTCACGCCCTTGAAATGCTCAGTAAAATGCATGCTAGAGTGAACGTCTGCCTGTGACCAATAGGCATCTCAAGGCCACTTTCTACTGTGTGTTAGAAAGAACAGCTTAAGTGACGTCACCTGCAGTAACATCCAAACTGTAATGCTTTGCAAAAGTATTTAATGAGCTCCAATAAGCAGCAGCACAGATGTCTGCGACTGACACACCCTTAAATAATGACCAGGAAGTGGCCAAGCCCCTAATGGAGTGAGCATGCACTCCAGAGGGTACCTGTTGACCTTTACTGTATGCCCTCTTAATGGCCTCAGTCTCCAATGTGAGAGGCGTTGTTTTGATAGGGCTCTCCCTGTAGCAGGTGCTGCAAAGCAGACAAACAGTTGATTTGTTTTCCTCCATTCGGCTGTCCTCTGCAAGTAGGTGCGTAACGCCAAAAATACACTACACGCGGCTCCGCTCCGCCCCGCTCCGCAGGTCGCAGCTGTGCGAGTCCAATTTCCACTACCTGCGCTCAGCTCAGGTCCGAGTGGATGCGCTGCTCCGAGACGCATGCGCGGGAATTGCGAGATCGCGCGATAAATCAAGTGATAAATAATGAAGTCAGAACAAAACAATTCACTCGGTGGAAGAAAGAGAACAACTGTAGATACTGCTGCCTTGATATTCTCTCGTAAATGAGCTACAGGACATGGTTTGAGCAACAGGAAGTGATGTATTACATTTCAGAATAAAATACTTTATTTATTTCTTGTATTTCTTTTTATTTCTTGTATTGCGTTTGTAGGCGTAGTCAGAAATGATAGTTTGACAGCATTTTTGTACAAATAAATCCGTATAGAGCTAGGATTAGTCCGCCCGTGGTGATTTTATTTTGTAAATACGGAAGTTGTGCTCGTTCCTTTTCCTGTTGGTGCGACGTAATCTTCAAAAGTTGACTCCGGCACAGCTCCGGCGTCCGGCAGAAATAGAAAAATTTCTAATTTTGACGGACTGCCGTCCGCTCGCCGCTGCTCGCCGCCGCCGTGCGGAGCCAGTGTAAATTCTGTCATTGATTATAAAGGGTGCGTATTTGCTGCGGAGGTCGGACCGGAGTGGGGCGGAGCTGCAACGCGTGTAGTGTATTTTTGGCGTAAAGCCCTCACTGGGCAGAGAGCCTGTAGCCTTTCCTGTTCCTGAGTGAGAACAGGGGCCGGTGTAAAGGAGGAGAGATCAAAGTCTAGACTCCTGTGGTTCAAGGTCAAGACCTTGAGGCTGTATGTGGGATTAGGCCTTAAGGTGACCTTTGACCCATCAGGGGCGAATCTGGTAAACATTGGATGTACAGATAATGCGTGGAGGTCACCCACGCATTTCGCTGAACAAAGTGCCAGGAGTAGAGTAGTTTTGTAAGATAGTAAATCTATCTTAACCTTGCTCAGTGGCTCGAATTGAGGGTCGCAAAGAGCCCCCAGGACCAGGCCAAGATCCCAACAAGGGGTCAGGGTCCTGCTGGGTGGTTTAGTCCGAAGGACACCTCTCATAAACCTTATTATGATTGGATGTGCTCCGGGTGTCTTGTGTCCCCAGCCTTCATGGCAGGCTGAGATCGCTGATAGGAAAACTTTAATCGTTGAGTAAGAATGACCCTTTTCCAATAAATCCTGAAGGAAGGTCAGGAGTTGAGCCAAGTTGCATGCATAAGAAATAATATTTATTTCTGAGCACCAGGCTTCGAAGATTAGCCAATTTTGTGCGTATAAAGATTGTGTTGAACCAGAACGGGCATTTTGTACGGTCAATACCACATTTTCTGGCAAGCCTGATGTCATCAGCCTGTTCTTTTCAGCCAACAAGCTGAGGCTTTTGGTTGTTCCTGGCCTAATTGGTGTTATTGTTCCTTCTGGTGACACAGAAGCTGTTAACCTCTGGGGGTCAACCAGATTGGGAAGGTCTTCTTGTTGATGTGCTCCCAAGTTACCCTGCTCAAGGTTAATTGAGGGCCAATGTCGCCTGTCAACATTATTAGACAGGTTTGGAGCGGAAAATATATTTTCCTCCTCCAAATCTGGAGTTCTGTTGTGAGACTGTGAGTTATGTAAACGAGCATATCTCCTAACTCCACTCCGATCCTTGTGATGGTCCAGTTTACTGGTCTTCCGCTTTAATGGAGCGTTGGCACCAGACAGACCGACCGGGGTCTGTGTGTCACCCCGTGGGGGGATTATATTTGAAAGTAGTTTTGGATCAGTACAACGCGGGGAGAGACGTGCTGTCTGAGTACTACTTGGACATTTCATGTCCCTCGTTAATAACAAAGGAGCAACTGTGCCGTGCGAGTGTGGGGGTGAACCTCCTGGTTTGGCAGACTTGAGATTATTTGATGATAAGGAGCTCAGTTCCTCTTGAAAAACAGGAAGAGAAATCTGATTCGGCTCTGGTTTGTTTTTACCTACAACCGGCTGAAAACAGTCATTGTTGAGAAGGTGTGAAAATTGTAGCTGCCTGAGGGCGTCTGATGAAGCCCCCCCATTGTCAGACGTTGTCAGCTTGCCTCTCTGAGGAGCTGACATGTCACGTGTCCGTCTGGTCAGTGTATTGGCTCTCCCGTTGTTCACAATGGAACAAGGGTTTGAGCACATGACCCTCCCCACCTGTCTTCCTGAGAGGTGTTGGAAGGGTTCGCAGACGCCTCCGCGTCTGCTCATTGCAGAGGCGCTCTGCTGGGGCTTATCAATTATGCTAATACCCCGTGAGACGTGAGAGAGAGGGGAAAAAAGGGCCTCTCTCTTTATGACGGCTTGCAGGTCGGAGACCTGTTCTGTGTTGTTGTTGTTTGTGTTTTTATGTCTTTTTTCAATAAAACAGAGAGGAGCTGTTCATGAACTTTATTTGTGCTTTTGTACAATGACGTACATGATTTTATGTCACTCACAGCAGAGAAGTCATGATCTCATGTCTGGGAAATGTGCTATATAAATAAAAATTACTTACTTACTTACTTACTTATTTGTACATGCTGTAAATATACCAGTTGATTGTACTGTGTTACAAGCAAAGTCTGGACATGAAGGGATCATTCCCGTTACCATGTGGTCGGGTGACCCTGTAATGTGGATACGTGGACCTGGTTCATCAGGCACGGTTCTTCTTGTTGTCCCGATTCGCCGAGGAGTCCCTGTGTTTGGTCGCCTGGCGGGAGACAAACCTGTTTTTGCTCCATGCGTGCTCGGTACGAGGTGGGCCCTGGGGGGGTCTTTGCCGGGGCTCCTCCTCGTATGTTGGCCGCTTCTGCGGCGGGGCACGGGTTGCTGAGTGGTGCCGAGGTTGCGCAGGTCTGCTACCAGCAGACTCTCTTGGGAGGGTGAAACTTCTCCGGGGGATGCCCACCCGGACAGCTTTGGCCTGTCTGCGCCTTTGGTCCAGCTTGGTCTGAATTCGCTCCAAAGCTTTACCAAATAACCCCGCCGGCTCTATCGAGTGGTGGAGAATAGGCACCTTCTGTCCCTCTGGGAGATCCGTCAGAGTAATTCAGAGGTGGCGGATCGCAATGACCACTTCCGCCATTCCCCTGCCTTATGCAACAGCAGCTGTCCCTATCATACGGAGCACGAAGTCTGTTGCTCTGTGGGCTTCATCCAGCAATTCGGTAGCCGCCTGCTTGTCCGTTGTCGTTTGGAGCTTTTGCAGTTTTTCGGCTTGGTAAGCTTCCATTAACGCGGACACGTTCATGGCGCGTGCCACGAGTCCTTGAGCCCTGTAGCATTTCTCGAGAAGAGACGCAGAGGCCCGACAAGCCTTGCTGGGAAGAGTTGGTTTCGTTCCTAGGGCCTCATGTATCAACGGTACGTACGCACAAAAACCTTGCGTACACCATTTTCCACGCAAAACTCTGTATGTATCAAAACAGAACTGAACGTGGAAATGTGCGCAGCCCCACGGCAACTCCAAGGCTGGCGTACGCACGTTTCTGTGGTTTTGGTTCCATTGGCGACACTTAGAGGTGATTCTGAGAAACTGTTCATGATATGAAAAGAATTATTATTCCCACCAAACACACATGATTAACAATTATTACATCCACATGGACGCAATAAGATGAGTGGATACAAAAGCATGCGCAAAATAGTGGCAACAATATTGACAACCAGCCTTATGAGGTGCAGTTTGTTTAAATAAGAAGTTGACCAAGCTATACTAACATGCCGAGATAGGTCACTGGGAAGCGCGTTTGCCTTCCGTCCCAAACCTCATGAGTTCAATTCCCGCATGGTACAACGTTTAAAAAAAAATTTCATTCCAGATTTAAAAGACACAAGAAAACTATTTAAAAAACAACAAGAAATCTTCTGCTTCCTTTCATTTCATGTATTGTTTTATTTCTTGTTGTCTTTTTTAAATAGTTTTCTTGTGTTCTTTAAATCTGGAATGAATAAAAAAAAACGTTGCACCATGTGGGAATTGAACTCATGAGGTTTGGGACGGAAGGCAAACGCGCTTCCCAGTGACCTATCTAGGCATGTTAGTATAGCTTGGTCAACTTCTCGTTTAAAAGTGGGTGGTTCGTTCGAACCCCCCGAACCCCCCTTGCCTACGCGTGCCAAACAAAACCTTTTTCCGTGCCTCTACCTCACTCAGAAGTGTCTCCAGTTCACAGTCCGTGAAGTTCCTCTTTTTTCCACGTTTCGACATGATTTGCAATAGAGCAATGACGACATTCCTCTGGTGCAGGGCATATTTAAATGAATTTGCATATTTATATGGAGGCGTGTCAAAGGCGGAGTCGGCCACTCTCTCATGTGCGCTCAATTCCACGTTGATTGTGATGTACAAAAGCAATGTGCGTGGATTCCGGCGTACGCACAGTTTGATACATCTGGATTTTTTTGTGCGTACGCCATTTTCTGGATTTGACCGTACGTCACTTTTCAGTAAGAAGTCCACGCAAGTCTTTGTACATGAGGCCCCAGGTGATTTAGGAGCCAGGTGAGATGCTAAAGTGTCTTCGATCTGAGGCACGTTAGCTATTCCCACTTCATCCATCCCATCCACGTCGAGGAACTGTGAGAGGGGGAGAAGCATAGGGGCTCGTGGCTGAGGCCAGGTGTGCGTTAGTTCTGTGAGGAAGTCCGGGAACACGGGCATATTTTGCCTCGTAGCTGCCTGCTGCTTCGAGTAGAAATAGTTTCCTGCCAGCCTCATGACCTGTTGGCGAGGCGGAGGTTCAGGCCATGGGATATGCAATGCGTCCATTGCTCTGTGGCACAAGTCGAACAGAGCAGGGATGGAGAAGTCAGTTTCTGGGAGCACAGGTACTAGGGTCTGGGAGAGGTCTTCACCCTGATCCTCCAGTTCCAGGTCCGCCTCCTCCATTGAAAATTCGCCCGAGGCTGAAATCGAGATCTCGTCCTCGTTCATCATGCCCCGGGTATCAAATTCGACTGTTAGGTCCACCATGGGAGCCAGTACGTCAGGGCTGTCGCCCCATTCGACACGTGTGCTATCATGTAGAGCCATGTTCTCGAGCACCGGCGTGGAAGTGAGGGGCTCCGTCGTGTCCGCGTCCGCTGGTGTCGCTGAAGAGCACATGGCCTTGGCGACGAGGTCAACCCGGTGCCGCAGCACCACATCTATCATGAGGTTGCAATGTGGACAAAAGTCGGGTGTATCCAGTGCT
>JBBPBX010028283.1:8381-19073 GCA_038048925.1 Garcialebias charrua
AAAACTTAATACCTTTTGTTTTTAACCCTGAAATTGAAAAATGTAACTCCAAACCCCTGAAAATTAAACCTGGCTATAAATGAAAGTATGTGTTGTTGTGTTGACCTCTAATTTTAGGAAAGAAATAAGATTAATTGATAAAAGTTAAAAGTTAAAATGTAGCAGTGAATAATTGACAACTAAATCAACTTTAAGATAAGAAATAGTAATAAAATGTAACACTAATTTAACACTAAAGGTGAAATCTAATATCTAATCTTAAATGTGTGATCTTTAAAATGTGAGATTTAAAGTTTAAAGTATAAAATATTGATGATTTTAAGAATGCAAAAATAGAAGCACCTGTAAAATTTCAAACACCCTTTTAGTCCTTCTGATTTCAATCTAACACCCTGATTTCTGTTCTCCTCAGATCTTTGCTGGACGATGCACTCTTCAGAGGCCACGTGGACGCCGATACGCCACCACCCTTTGCTTGGGCTGCAGATTGCTCAAGATGATAACCCAGCTGGTACTTTGTTCATTTTCCCCGATCCACTGGCAAGCAACTGGCCCTAGCCAAAAAGGATGGATGCCCCCCCTCCTCTTGCTGTTATTCTGCCTTTTGAAGCTGCACAAATGCAGCTGGTTCTTCCCTCTCAAGGCAACAAGGCAGACGGGCTTGCGGCCAGGGGGAACTTACTTCCCTATGTCACTGGACCGCTCTCAAAAGCAAGAATAAAGATGCATTTCAGGGTGCCTTTCCTCAGCAGGAACAATGGTGCTTTAAGGATGTGCTTCCCCACTCGAACCAGACCACCACCTCACGACCAGATGACTTCCACGGATGAAGTGAAACGATGAAGCGACAGAAGCCCACACCTTCCTCGAACACGTTCTCAAGGATGAAGATGCAGGACGGCCCACCGCTCGTGTGGACCACTCGCTCCAGTTGGAAAGCCGGAGCTCTCAGCTGTGCAGCTCCGTCAGAGCTGCCTCGACCTGATGTGATGACCTTTGAGGCTCTTCAGCTGGCGTGCACTGACTCAGATGGTACCAAGTTGAGCCCTTATCTCGGAGACGCACTGCGTGGGATGTGCGCTCAACCACTTGGAACGGACCGGTCCAACGTGGCTCCGCCCACTTCCGTTTCGTGACCCTCAGAAGCACCCAAGGTGTCAACGGGCATTCAGGCCTTTCTTCCTGAGGCGTACTGGACTCAGGGATCTGTAGATGGAAACTGGACAAAAGACCTGTTAGTGTTTCCATGTATCTCACATGTGACATTTTAACAGTTTTTTCCTAGGGCCATTCAACGTTCTGTTGTGGCCCCGGAAATGCCCTCCCCGTAGTTAACTCATAAGGAGTAAAACCTGTACCCCGATTCACAGAGGCTCGACAGCCATAAGGGCGATGGGCAGAGCGTCAAGCCAATTAATTTTTGTCTGTGCACAGATTTTAGCAAATTTTTCTTTCAAATTTCTGTTCAAACGTTCGACTTTTCCCTGTGACTGGGGGTGATAGACTGACCCAAATGCGTGTTTGAGGCCTAAAGCCTTTTCAACCATCTGCAGATCTGCATTTTTGAAATGTGTACCATTATCTGACCTGATTTTAGAAGGAAACCCATGACTTGGAATGTAATGATTGATTAAACATTTTATGACCGTTTTCCCGTCTTCTTTTTTCGCTGGCCATGCCTCGGGCCATCCGGTGAACGCATTGACGCAAACCAGTAAGTATCTGAACCCCTTTACCGGCTCGATCATGTCCGTGTAATCAATTATTATCTCATACCCGGTGTAGTGTATTACAGCGGAACTATTTACTTCAGCGGAACCACTCCCCTAGTTGCCGGGTTACCAAGAGGTGATCTGCCGGCGTAGTGATTTGTGTGTGTAATGTTGAGACCAGTTGAAGACAAGTAAAGTCACGTTCTTTTCCATAACCGAGTGGATTATTCTTTCATCTTTAAAATATACTTTGTTGGAGTAAAGACACAACAAATTGGCGACGAGTAATCTGGACCCCAAACTACTGCACGGAGTGAGTTTTGACCCGGAGGGAAGGAAAAAAAAAAAAAAGAGAAAAAACTTGACAGCAGGAGACAAACCGTAACCTAGCAACGGATCTGTGAGTAACTGCAAACTGAAATGGCTTCCGTTGGAAAAGTAGAAGAGTTTGATAGCTCAAGTGGAGACTGGGAATCATACATAGAGCGAGTGGAGTTGTTCTGCGACGCTAATGATATTGAGGATGAGAAAAAAAGTTCAGTCCTCCTCAGTCTAATGGGAGCTAAAACATACAATCTACTTCGTAATCTCCTGAGCCCGACTAAACCATCAAGCAAGTCATATAAAGACATTGTTGATACATTGCATTGACATTTGAATCCTGCACCGCTAGTGATAGCAGAAAGATTCAGATTTCATAAAAGGAATCAAATGAAAGATGAAAGCATATCTGAGTATATGGCTGAACTGCGCAAACTCTCGCAGCATTGTGACTTTAAAACTGGACTTGATGATGCCTTGAGAGATCGATTAGTATGTGGCATGCATTGTACAAGCACACAAAAAAGGCTACTGTCTGAAAAAGAGCTAGATTTGAAGAAAGCACTTGAAATATCTATCTCAATGGAAACAGCAGCTAAAGGTGCATCAGAGCTACAAAATAAAAGCTTAGAAAATGAAGTGCATCAAATGTCTTTAAATGGAAGAAAACAAAAATGCTACAGGTGTGGTAAATCCTCGCACAATGCAAACGACTGCTGGTTCAGAGAAAAGACATGCAGGAAATGCCACAAACAAGGTCACATAGAAAGGGTATGCAAATCAACCCAAATCGATACTCAAAAAGGAAAAACTGGAAAAGAAAAAGGCTTTAAACCTAAATCAAGGGTCAAAACAAATGAAATGCACAAAGTTACAGAACATCCTGACAACACAAACAGCAGTGAGGATGAAGACCTGTCATGCTTAGAGCTGCATAACATTAACAAAGAAGACAGGGAAATAATATGGATCACAACTAAAGTGTCTGGAGTGACTCTAAAGATGGAACTGGACACAGGTTCAGCCTTGTCAGTGATCTCTGAAACCGATTATGACAGGCTGCTGTCTCACATACCACTGAAAAAGACATCAGTGATGTTAAAAACCTACACAGGTGAAAAAGTGTCACCAAAAGGGAAACTTAAAGTGGATGTGGTTTATGGTGACCAAACACACAAGCTAGAGCTCTATGTTTTGAAAACCAAAGGCCCAGCATTACTAGGGCGTGAATGGCTGAGAAAAATTCAACTTGACTGGCATGAAATAAAAGCCCTGAATATCTCATCAGACCTTAAGAGCTCTACCAGAGGGTTTGAGCAGAGATTGCTACAGTTATTGGAGGCTAATGCACACGTGTTTGAGAAAGGCATTGGTAAACTAAAACACTTAAAAGCAAAAATTGAACTGGACAAATATGCTAACCCAAGGTTCCACAAGGCGCGCCCGGTGCCATATGCTTTACGTCCCAAGATAGATGCTGAACTGCAAAATTGGAGAGGTCCGGTATTCTTTCAAAGGTCGACTGGAGTGACTGGGCTACGCCCATTGTTCCGGTGATGAAGAAAGGAAAAAGTGAAGTGCGTATATGTGGGGACTTCAAAGTGAGCATCAACCCGGTGCTGCGCACGGTGCAGTACCCTCTTCCACGAATAGAGGACATCTTCTCATCCTTGGCTGGTGGGGAGAAGTTTTCAAAGATTGACTTGTCACAAGCCTATCTCCAGATGGAAGTGGAGGAGTCAAGCAAAAAGTTCTTAACCATAAACACTCATAAGGGACTTTACCAATACAATCGGCTTGTGTTTGGTGTTGCTTCAGCCCCAGCCATCTGGCAAAGGGCCATGGATCAGGTGCTTCAGGACATACCTGGAACACAATGCTACCTGGATGACATTATCATAACAGGAAAAGATGATGATGCTCACTTCCAAAATCTGAGCAAAGTACTCACCAGGCTGAATGAGTATGGCCTACGGGCAAAGAGAGAGAAATGTGAGTTTTTCAAAAGTGAAATCTCCTACTGCGGACATGTTATTGACAAACACGGCTTGCACAAGTCGCAAGAGAAAATTGAGGCGGTGCTGAAAGCACCTAAACCTGAAAATGTGTCACAACTCAGATCGTACCTGGGTCTCGTCAACTATTACCACAAGTTTCTACCCAACCTTGCCTCAGTACTGTATCCACTAAATGCACTGTTACAGACAGGAGTGGAATGGCATTGGTCAGAAAAATGTGAAAAGGCTTTCACAGAAACAAAGAGACTAATAACATCTGATGAGCTACTTACCCACTACGATCCATCCAGACCCATCCGTCTAGCATGTGATGCATCCCTGTACGACATCGGCGCAGTCCTGTCACACACATTGGATAATGGACTTGAACGCCCAATTGCATTCGCTTCAAGGTCTCCTGTCAGGTGCCGAACACAATTATGCACAGATAGACAAGGAGGCCCTTAGCCTAGTATGGGGGATCAAAAAGTTCCACCATTACCTCTATGGCCGAAGGTTCACCTTAGTGACTGATCATCAGCCCCTAGTGTCTATATTCAATCCACGAAAAGGAGTCCCAGTGATGTCAGCTGCGCGACTACAGAGATGGGCCCTGTTCTTAGGAGCACACTCATATGACATTGAGTTCAAGAGAACTAAACAACACTGCAATGCTGATGGTTTGTCACGCCTCCCCCTGTCAACATCTGTGGAGGAACCGTCGTCAACAGGTGACCCGGTAGAAATGTTTTACACAACACTGGTAGACCAGCTGCCAGTTACAAATGACATGATACAAAGAGAAACGAGGAATGACCCAACACTGTCCAAGGTGTACGACATAATAATAATAATAATAATTGTCTAATCTTGTCATCTGCGTATGTTTTCCATACACAGACGAAATTCGTCTCTGCATTTAACCCAACCACCTACCAGGTGGTGCAGTGAGCAGCCATAGAAGGCGCTCGGGGAGCTGGAGAAATAGGTGTGCACTCATAGACACCCCAAGGTGTGTAGTGGCCGGGACGCGAACCTGCGTCCTTCGGGTCCCAAGTCAAACGCCCTAACCACTACACCATCTTGGCTCTAAGCACCAGCGCTGAAAAGCAGCCCATTTTGATGCATAAACAGCGATTGTAGACTGCGCGCGAGAACCCTGAATGGTTCCAATGACCTCTTTAGAAAAACCAAGGTTTTCTAAGCGTTGTCATTCAGCATCCAAGCCCACAGATGCTGACCTATTACTGGATGACTCCTTATTGCGCCCCCTGCCTGCAGGAGAGCATCGTCTCTCCAGGTGAGCTTCCAGGAGCGGCCTGTCAGCTGCTGCAGAACTGGGAACCATAACAGTACAAGGCTGGCCTACCCATGGGAATCCCTGTTTCCCAGAGTTTTCAGTAAGACGTGATCAACTGTCAGTTTGCCTGGGAACCTTGATATGTGGATCACGTGTGGTGGTTCCCTCCAAGCTTCGCACCAGAGTGTTGGACAGTCTGCATGAGGCTCACGTAGGTACTGTGAAGATGAAAAGTCTGGCCCGTAGCTACGTTTGGTGGCCAGGAATAGATAAACAGATTGAGGACATCACCAAAACCTGTCCAGGGTGCCTGAGCGTTCAAAACGCACCGCCACCGGCTCCCCTACACCCGTGGGAATGGCCGTCTGCACCCTGGCAGAGAGTGCACATCGATTTTGCTGGCCCGTTCATGAACTCTATGTTTCTTATAGCTGTGGACGCTCACTCTAAGTGGCCAGAAGTAGTCCAAATGAACTCAACAACATCAGAAAAGACTATATCTGTTCTGAGAACCATCTTCGCCAGGTATGGCCTTCCTGAACAAATTGTGAGTGACAATGGCCCACAGTTTACTTCTGAGGAATTCCAAGACTTCATGAAAAAGAATGGTATCAAGCATTTCAAGTCAGCACCTCACCATCCAGCAACAAACGGATTAGCAGAACGGTTCGTACAAACATTCAAAAAGTCCATAAAAGCAATGATGAAAGAAGACATCTCTCTTCAACACAAAATTGACAATTTCCTCTTTGTGTACCGCAACTCTGTCCATGCAACAACCAATCAGACACCTGCAATGCTGTTTATGAACAGACGGCTCAGATCTCGCATTGACCTTCTAAAGCCAAACCTGAGGAGAGAAGTGCAGAACAAACAGTTCAGCAGCTTTTCGGATGAACCGCCAAGAAGCTTCGACGTGGGACAGCAGGTTCTGGCACGTGACTACCGAGGGGAAAAGTGGACGCCTGGAAAGATCATCACTAGGAGCGGCCCTCTGATGTATGAGGTGGACACTGGAGACCATACCTGGAGACGCCATGTGGATCAGCTGTTAAATGCTCAACCAAAGACACCAGAGCAACCAGCACGTCCACCTGATCCTGGAACCAACTCTGACCTCAGCACAGTGACACCCACAGTTGCAGAGGAAGTGCCCCCTACCGAGAGCACGCCACAGGTTCCCAGGCGTAACCCTGAACGACTCAGGGTACCCCCGAAAAGATTAGACTTATGAGTTTCACTTATGGGACTTGTGTGATTAAAAAATATATATATATATTTAAAAAAAAGGAAGGTGTTTCAATGTTTGTCAACTGAATGACAAGTTGTGTTTAATGCATTAGCTATGTTGTATGTTATTTTAGTTACGTAGCATTGTTCTAAAAGGGGAGGAGTGTAGTGTATTACAGCGGAACTATTTACTTCAGCGGAACCACTCCCCTAGTTGCCGGGTTACCAAGAGGTGATCTGCCGGCGTGATGATTTGTGTGTGTAATGTTGAGACCAGTTGAAGACAAGTAAAGTCACGTTCTTTTCCATAACCGAGTGGATTATTCTTTCATCTTTAAAATATACTTTGTTGGAGTAAAGACACAACACCCGGGTGTCATCTCTGTCGGAAATTTGCCTTGTTCACGCGGTTTCATCGATGGTTTCGAGTTATGTAAGGAACCAGATGTGAAGGTTTAATCATAATAACGTATATAATTGTGATTTATCCTTCAAAAACCAGCGGGACGGCGAGCCCAACTTCGCATGCCTGTCCCAGTGGATGTGGTTTCTCCCTCGCAGTAACGGACACCCACGAGGCCTGTCCAGTCTGCCTGGGAATGCTTCATGCAAAAACAGCACTGGATACGCCCGATTTTTGCCTACATTGCAATCTCATGATGGATGTGGTGCTGCGGCATCGGGTTGACCTCGTCGCCAAAGCAATGGGCGCTTCAGCGACGACAGCGGACGCGGACACCACGGAGCCCCTCACTCCCACGCCGGAGTTAGAGAACATGGCTCTACATGACAGCACACGTGTCGAATGGGGCGACAGCCCTGACGTGCTGGCTCCTATGGTGGACCTAACAGTCGAATTCGACACCCGTGGCATGATGAACGAGGACGAGATCTCGATTTCAGCCTCGGGCGAATTTTCAACGGAGGAGGCGGACGTGGAACTGGAGGATCAGGGTGAAGACCTCTCCCAGACCCTGGTTCCTGTGCTCCCAGAAACTGATTTTTCCATCCCTGCTCTGTTCGACTTGTGCCACAGAGCAACGGATGCTCTGAACATCCCATGGCCTGAACCTCCGCCTCGCCAACAGGTCACAAGGTTGGCAGGAAACTATTTTTTCTCAAAGCAGCAGGCCGCCACGAGGCAAAAGATGCCCGTGTTCCCGGACTTCCTAACAGAACTATTTCGCACCTGGACTCAACCACGAGCCCCCATGCTCCTTCCCCTCTCACAGTTCCTCGACGTAGACGGGATGGATGAAGTGGGAATAGCTAACGTGCCTCAGATTGAGGACACACTAGCATCTCACTTGGCTCCTAAATCATCAGGAACAAAACCTACTCTTCTCAGCAAGGCTTGTCGAGCCTCGGCTTCTCTTCTCAAGAGGTGCTACAGGGCTTAGGAACTTGTGGCGTGCGCCATGAAAGCGCCCGCGTTAATGCAGGCTTACCTAGCGGAAAAGCTGCAACAGCTTCAAACAACAACGGACAAGCAGACGGCTGCAGAATTGCTATGGTAAATGGTAAATGGAGCTTATTTATATAGCGCTTTCCAGCCCCCTATGAGGAGCCCCAAAGCGCTTTACAATACCAGCCATCCACCCATTCATTCAGACATTCATATACCGGTAGTGGTAGCCTGCCTTGCAAGGCGCCATCCAGACCTACCTGGAGCAACTCAGGGTTAAGTGTCTTGCCCAGGGACACAGCGACACATGGTGGGTGGATGCGGGATTCGAACCTCCAACCTTCCGATCAAGGGTCGACTGCCATTACCATTACACCACGGCCGCCCTGCTGGATGAAGCCTGAAGGGCAACAGACTTTGTGCTCCGGATGATGGGGACAGCTGCTGTTGCGTAGGGCAAGGGAATGGCGGAAGTGGTCATCGCGATCCGCCAGCTCTGGATGACTGACGGATCTCCCTGAGGGACAAAAGGTGCCTTTTCTCCACCACTCGATAGAGCCGGAGGGATTGTTTGGTAAAGCAGACCAAGCTGGACCAAAGACGCAGACATGCGATAGCTCTCCGGGTGGGCATTCCCTGGATAAACTTTGCCCCACCAAGGGAGTCTGCTGGAAGCAGATCTGCGCAGTCTCTGCATCACTCGGCAACGCGTGCCCCACCGCAGAAGCGGCCAGCATACGATGAGGAGCCCAGGCAAAGATCCCCGTAGTTCCTACCTCATACCGAGCATGCATGGACCAAAAACAGGTTTGTCCCCCGCCAGGCGACCAAACATAGGGCCTCCTCGGCGAATCGTGACAACAGACAAAAACGTGCCTGATGAACCAGGTCCACGTTTCTACGTTACGCGATCACCCGCCCACGTGGTAACGGGATTGATCCCTTCATGTCCAGACTTTGCTTGTAACATAGTACAAACAGCTGGTTTATTTACAACATGCACGAATCATGCTTTCTCTGCTGTGAGTGACATAAAATCATGTACGTCATTGCACATAAGCAGGAATAAAGTTCATGAAACAGCTCCTCTCTGTTTTATTGACTCTCAAAAAACAGAACAACAACACACGATCTTCAGCAAAACAGGTCCCTTTGACCTACGAGCCGTCATAAAGGGAGAAGGCCTTTTCCCCCCTCTCCCTCACGGCCCATGGGGTATTAGCATATTCAATAAACCCCAGCAGGGTGCCTCTGATACATCTGCAGTGAGCAGACACAGAGGCATCTGCGAACCCCCACGCCTCTCAGGGAGACAGGTGGGGAGGGTCACGTGCTCAAGCCCTCGTTTCGTTGGGCCAGCCAATACACTAACCAGACGAACACGTGACATGTCCGCACCTCAGGGAGGCAAGCTGACAGTGTCTGACGATGGGGGGGCTGCATCAGACGCCCTCAGGCAGCCACAAACTTCACACCTTCACAACAGTGACTGTGTTCAGCCTGTTGTAGATGAAAACAAGTCAGAGCCGAATCAGATCTCTCTTCCTGTTTTTCGAGGGGGACTGAGCTCTTTATCACCAAATAATCTGAAGTCTGCCAAACCAAAAGGAACACCCCCACGCTCTAACGGTGCAGCCGCTCCTTTGTTATTAACGAGGGACACGCAATGCCGAGCAGTACTCAGTCAGCATGTCACCTACAGTTCCGTGCTGATTCAAATCTGCTTTAAAAATAATTCTCCCAAAGGGTGAAACACGGACCTCGGTCAGTTTACCTGGTACCAACGCTCCATTAAAGCCAAGGACCAGTAGACTGGACCACCCAGAAAACGGGTCGGAGTCAGGAGGTCTGTTCGTTTACATAACTCGTAGTCTCACAGCAGGACTCCAAACTTAGAGGAGGAAAATAGACTTTCTGCTCCAAACCTGTCTAATAAAGATGACAGGTTACATCTGCCCTCAATTGACCCTGAGCAGGGTAATTTGGGAGCACATCAGCAAGGAGGCCTCCTTCCCAATCTGGTTGACCCCCAGGGGTTAACAGCCTCTGTGTCTCCAGAAGGAGCAGTACAACCACTTAGGCCAGGAACTGCCAAAAGTCTCAGCTTGTTGGCTGAAAAGAACAGGTTGATGGCGTCAGGCTTGCCAGAAAATGTGGTATTGACAATACAAAATGCCCGTGCTGGATCAACACAATCCTTATACGCACAAAAGTGGCGTATTTTTGAAGCCTGGTGTTCAGAAAGAAATATTATTTCTTACTCATGCAACCTGGCTCAGCTCCTGACTTTCCTTCAGGAATTACTGGAAAAAGGTGTTCTTATTCAACGATTAAAGTCTTCCTATCAGCTGTTTCAGCCTGTCATGAAGGCTGGGGACATAGGACACCCGGAGCATATCCAATCATAATAAGATTTATGAAAGGTGTCCTTCGGACCAAACCACCCAGCAGGACCCTGACCCCTGGTTGGGTCTTGGCCTGGTCCTGGGAGCCCTCTGCGACCCTCCATTCGAGCCACTGAGCGAGGTTAAGATAGATTTACTATCTTATAAAACTGCTCTACTCCTGGCACTTTGCTCGGCGAAACGTGTGGGTGACCTCCATGCATTATCTGTACATCCAATGTGTACCAGATTCGCCCCTGATGGGTCAAAGGTCACACTAAGGCCTAATCCCGCATACTATATATATACTGTATACATGTATACATATATATATATATATATA
>JBBPBX010028284.1:0-19009 GCA_038048925.1 Garcialebias charrua
TTATTTAAAAAAAACTATCAACGTTTTCAGCCTTGACTCAGCTCCCCTGCGATGCACATTTTCTATTAATTTTTGGACAGATTGAAAATTAAACAATTCATCAGCTAAATGAACCAACTTTCTGCATTCTGTGCAGCAAAGTAAATTTTCAATAATGGGATCTTTTTCATTATTTTTCTGCTCTGTGTGAATTGCCTCTATAGCTCATAAGTGTCAGTCAGCCAGCGTATGAAGCCGGACCTGTTACCGGCTCCTTTCTTCTGTAGTTACACAGAAAATGCAGCAGTATGTTTTAATAGGCTCAACGGTGCCCCAGGGACATTGGGGAGGTTTGTCAATTATAAAGATATATGATAGAGCTGGTGAACCGGGCTGAGCAGCAGCAGAGCTGCAAGGTGACGGTGTTCAACGACACAGATGTCTAATCTCTGTCCAAGAGTCGAGCGCTGCACGTGAGAGCAGGATGGGGTCCAGAGTGAGTGACAGAGTGGAAAATGTGAGCAATGGCTCAGTGCGACAGTGTTGGGAGGGATCCAGGAGAGGCAGGAGAGTGAGGTGGGGGTGGGGGTGAAGCTGGCATCAGCAGCAGAGGATGAGTACAGGAGGAAGGACCAGCACAGTGGTTCACAAGCCTTCCTGCTCGACCCGCTCTCCCTGCGGAGCCGCTAACAAAGCCTGCCCTGGTGTTTCTGTGGCAACCCTCTTCACATCTGGTGCATTTTGCTGCAGCTCTTCTGGTTTTGCCGATAGCAACAGATCAAAACACTGATAGCCTCCATGGCCTCTTTCCATGGCTGTTTCCTGGGTGACCGCAACACCGACACCTGAAAGGGGTGACTCAACCTCAGCTGATTTCTACACCGGAGAGAAACAGCTTCACTCAACAAGCTTTGAAGGACAGATTTGAATTCAGTTTGATCAGATTATATATTGGTTATTGGGAGAATATTATAAAATGAAAGAAAGGACACTAATGATTTTTGTTTCTATATAAAAAAAAACTGCATTAAAGACCTGCTTTGAGGTTAAATTACACCCTTAGGCCATGCTTTCGTTTTTCTTTTCAGCATAGGCGGTAATTGTACACTTCTGATAAAAAGTTAAATTCACTACAAAGTATCCTTTTGCCAGTCTATTTACTTCCCCAGCAGTGTAGCTCTAAGGGCAGTCAAGGATGTTGCAATTTAATGATGCCCATCTTTCCTCTTCAAAGAGTGATTCACCGAGAGGCCCCAGCTCACACGCAGACAAAAACAAATCCATTAAGGATGCGAAATGGCATATGACTTCCTTTTCTTTTCTTTTTTTACCCCTGCTACGATGTGAGAGGCCAACTGAGCCCACCTTGTGGGCTCAGTGGCCCAACTTCCTGGTTCAGTGGGGTTAGAGTCCCACAGCGAGGCTCGATTGGAGCAATACATCAACAGCTATCGCTCACGCAGAAGAGACCACGCTGGTGTTGGGGAAAGGACGGCTGGAGGACACCGTGAGAGGGAGATAAGTGATGAGAAGGGAAGGCAGGAAAGATGGCTGCGTGAAAAGCACAGAAGGTCAGACAGGAAGTGGCCACTTCCACCAGGTTTCCTGTTAGGAAGAGCAAGAGGAGTCACACAGCTCAGCGCAGACTGTAGTGTTTACACAGCAGATAATTGACATAGGATAGGAGGCAGAAGTTTTAGGTTGAACTCTGATCAAACTTCCTACATGTAAGTCCTGCGCTGCTGGTAAACACCTCTGTCCTCTCCTGACAGGGTCCATGTTGAGCAGTTTACGCAGTTTCTGTAGTAGAACACCAATATGCGGATGAATCAGATATTCTTCTGTAAATGTGGCCCTTATTATTTACATTTGTGACAATTGTTTACTTATAATAATAATAATAAACTTTATTTGTATAGCACCTTCCTACAATGCCTTGCATTGACCAAGGTGCTTAACAGGATAAAAAGATGAATAAACTGGAACAATAAATCAATGAAAATAGAATAAGAAACAACAGCAATAAAAGAAGGCAATGGAAATAAAAAATGCTACATACTAAAATAACACAAGTAATAAAAGTTACACACTGAAAGCTTTTTTGAACAAGTGGAAATAAAAAGGCAATGGAAATAAAAAATGCTACATATTAAAATACCAAAAGTAATAAAAGTTACACACTGAAAGCTTTTTTGAACAAGTGGGTCTTCAGTCTGGTTTTGAACAGAGTCAGATCAGAGGTGGCACGCAGCTCAAGGGGGAGGCTGTTCCAGGCTTTTGGGCCGGCAACAGAAAATGACCGGTCTCCCCATTGTTTGTACCTTGAGCGAGGCACCTCCAGCAGGTGTTGACTGGCAGATCGTAAATCTCTGCCGGGCTGATGGGCTTTCAAAAGTTCTGAGATGTACAGAGGAGCAAGTCCATTCAGAGCTTTGAAAACAAACAGGAGCAGCTTGAACTGTATCCTGAACTGAACCGGGAGCCAGTGTAGAGAGGACAGGACAGGAGTGATGTGTTCATATTTTCGTGTGTTGGTCAAAAAGCGCGCGGCAGAGTTCTGTACAAGCTGTAAACGGGAGATGGAGGATTGATTAATACCAACATACAAAGCATTACAATAGTCAAGTCTGGAGGTCACAAAGGCATGGATGGCCTTCTCCAGATCACCACGGCTGAGAAATGACTTTACTTTAGAGAGCAGACGGAGCTGGAAAAAGCTGGTCTTGACAACAGAACTGATCTGTTTATCAAACTTTAAGTTGGAGTCAAGCTGCACTCCAAGATTTCTGACCACCGGGTTGAAGTGGGGGAGGGGAAAACCAACACTGGGACTGGGAAGGATGTTGCTGGTGTCATCAGGTGCACCAAATAAAATGCATTCAGTTTTATCTGTGTTTAGGTGGAGGAAGTTTTGAGAGAGCCAGTGCTTAATGTCATTTAAGCAGTTGACAAGAGTGTTTGAACTGAGTGAGGGGTTGGGAGTGACTGGCAGATAGATTTGTAAATCGTCTGCATACATGTGAAAAGACAGGTTATGACGTGTGATGATTGATCCTAATGGCAGCATGTAAAGAGAGAAGAGGACTGGCCCTAGAATAGATCCCTGTGGTACGCCAGAGGTCAGAGGGGTTGATGAAGAGGAGGACAGATCGCCTATCATGACAGAAAAAGTTCTCCCAGACAGGTAAGATTTGAACCACTCAAGCACAGCTCCCTGGAGGCCAACCAGCTGAGACAAGCGGTTGATTAGTACCTGATGGTCGACGGTGTCAAAAGCTGCTGAGAGGTCTAACATCACCAGCAGAGCAGGGTTTTTTGCATCCAGGGACAGAAGAATGTCATTCTGTACTTTGAGCAGTGCAGATTCAGTGCTGTGACGAGCTCGAAAACCTGACTGAAATTTTTCAAACAGGTTGTTGAGTTCTAGAAAAGATTGAAGTTGAATAAAAACAATCTTTTCTAGGACCTTTGATAGAAATGACAGATGGGAAACTGGTCTGAAATTAGAGAGAGCTGTAGGATCTAGGCCTGGTTTTTTGAGAAGAGGCCTGACCACAGCGTGTTTGAAAGCAGATGGCACAAAACCTGAAGATAGACAGCTGTTAATAAATGACAAAACACAAGGACCAATTACATCAAAGGATTGTTTGAACATTTTAGAGGGAATGATGTCCAGAGAACAGTTAGTTGGTTTCATCTGCTGAACCACCTTGGTGAGGTGAGGCAGTGAAACCAGGTCAAACTGGTCAAAAACAGCTGTGGTTATTGCAGACGCACAAGACTGGATGGTGTTGGATGAACTGACAATGTTCTGCCTGATAGAGTCTATTTTGTTGACAAAATAGCTCTGAAAGTCATCGCAGGTAGACTGTGTGGCAGTTTTCAGAACATTGACAGATGGGTTGATGACAGACTGGAGTGTGCTGAAAAGCGTCCTCGGCCGGTTGGAGCTGGTGGAGATTAAATTGGAGAGGTACTGTGACTTGGCCTGTTTCACAGCATTATGATACTCACAGAGACAGTCTCTCAGTATTCCTTGAGATACATGAAGCCGGTCGCGCTTCCATATTCGCTCTGCTTTTCTGCAACGTTGTCGAAGAGCTCGCGTCGTTTCGTTGAGCCATGGTGAAGGTTTGTTCTTTGAAGATGCCTGTTTGAGAGGAGCGATGGAGTCCAAGATCGTCGTGCAGGTGTGATGGAAGGAGCTGATGAAGTCCTCAGGATGTAGAGATGGGTCCAGGCTGACAGCAGAGCAAAATTCAGTGCTCTTAAAGGCATCAGTGAACTGACTTGGAGTGAATGGGGTGATGGAGCGGCAGAAACGTGCTGGGAGAATAGCCTTCGGTGCAGGAGAGGTGAAAAATTCAAATAATATGGGAAAATGGTCTGAAATACAGGTGTCCAGGATCTCCACAGCAGGTATTTGAAGGCCGTGGGAGATAATTAAATCCAGTGTATGACCCTGGCTGTGTGTGGCCCCCGAGACCGACTGCGACAGGTTAAAAGAGTCCAGGAGGTCCTGAAACTCACATCCAAGCTGATTACTTGGGCAGCAGGTGTGCACGTTGAAGTCCCCACAGAAAAGCCAAGAGTCAAACTTTGGCAGCAGGTCAGCCAGTAGTTCAGAAAACTCACTGAGAAAGTTTTTATTGTATTGAGGAGACCGATAAAAGAGGCCACACAGAATAGGTTTAGCAGATTCCAGCACAAAAATCATGCTTTCAAAACTGGAGTAGTTTTTCTGAGGCAACAAACGGTATTTGAACGCCTCATTGAAGACTGCAGCCAGGCCCCCCCCCCTTCCAGACCCACGCGGAGCGCTCAGGTGGGAGTAGCCATTTGGAAGAAGCTCAGAGAAGCAGCTGTTGTCTCCAGCTTTCTGCCAGGTTTCAGTAATCAAAAACAGATCCAGACGATGAGTTGAGATCAAATCACTTAATATAAAAGTTTTATTAGTGATCGATCTGGCGTTAAACAGCGCTGCACGGACTGGAACACAGCCAGTTACGTCACTCTCAGCTCGAGCGAGCGGGCGGAGGTTCTGTTTAACGCAGCCTCGCTTCAGTGTTCTCACGGGGGGACAAAATGGATACTGATCGCTGGCGTCATGATTGATAGCAACAAGGCATCTGTGGCGACGAGCGAAGGAACGACGGACATCAAAGACGCTGAATTCAGGAGGTAAGTCAGCCGTCGGCGTGTTGTGAGACGAGAGATACTTTTTAAATCTCACCAGGACGCCTGCCCTCGTTCCGCGTCTTCTGCGCCGCTTGTTGCGTGGCAGCGTGGTCGCGTTGCGTTGTAGGTAGGCAGGAATGGACGCCAAGAAAGGTGGAGGTGGAGGAGGCTTGAAATGTCCATATTTGCCAGTAGCCGGTGTGTTGATCAGCGAGTCTTGGAGACTTAGAAGAGTTGAGCGATCATAGACCAGGAGCGAGGATGCATCGTCGATGAAAAAAAGGCAGAACACGAACAGCAATAAAAAGTTCAGGAGAGGAGTTAGATAGCAAGCCATGACAACCGGCGCCATCTTTCATGATCACGGTATGAACATCTGCAACCGATCAACTTTTAGAGTCAACCCATTCAAGATGGCTGCCACTCAGTCAGAGTTGCAGACATTGAGCTAAAACTGTGTGGTGTTAGCTGAGAGTCATCCCAAACGCATGATTTGAGCTCGAACAGGCTTTATTTTCATGGTTTGATCTAAACGTCACAGACTCTCCTCCAGGCCTTCACACTCTGAATGTTCATGGAGCATCCATATACTGCCGTGATCTGGTTTTCTTCTGTACGTTTTTCAGCTCGATTCTCATCCGGCAGTTTAAAACTATTTCAACAAATCATGAATCAAAACGTTCGGCTCTTTCAGGACAATCCTGCTATCACTTTTGGCATTGGGGCAACTTTAGCTGTTTGAAATGTTTAGCCTTTTATGACATTTTTTCCTATAGTGAACTGAGCTCATTTTCAATCCTTCAGATCTTTAGATCTGTTACAACCTTTTACTGCTCCTTTCACATTTTGTTCTGCTTCAGCTTCTTTCAGCTTCATGCTGCAAAATAAAAAAAATGCAGCTACTTTCAGCTCATTTAAGCAGTTTTGGGCTCCTTTCAGCTTCTTTCTTCTAACTAAATTTTTGTGCTTCTTCTAACTTCTTTCAGCTAATTTCAGCTTGTTCTGCTCATTTTGTCTCATTTCTGCGTTTCAGCTTTTTCTGCTATTTCAGATACTATTTAGCTGTTTAATGCTGATTTTAGCTTTTTCAGCTAATTTAAAAAAATGTTTGCACTTATTTAAACTTTTTTCAGCCTAATTCAGAAAAATATATTCTCTCCACTTAATTTAAGCTTAATTTTTAGCTACTTGTTAGCTTTTTTGTTGTTGTTGTTGCTAATTTCAGCTTTTTCCAGATAATTTCCACTTTATTGTGCTCATTTCTCTTTCAGCTTAATTGGGTGAATGTGTGTTTTTTTTCTGCTTTCATCTGATCATTTAAGCTTGTTTTACCTTTTCAGCTGCTTTTTAGCATTTTTTAGATAATTTCAACTGTTCTTAAGTTTTTCATGGTAGTTTTTGCTACTTTCAGCCTATTTGAATTATTTGTGGTAATTTCAGCTTGTTGTGCTCCTTTCCATTTTTCTACTATTTCAGTTATACCATTTAGCGGTTTTATTGCTAATTTTAGCCTTTTCAGCTAATTCCACATTTTTAGCTCATTTCATCTCTTTCCACTTCCTTCTTGTAGTTTAAGCTTCTTTCTGCCTTTTCAGCTACTTTACAGCAATTTCATTAGCTAACTTCAGTTTTTTTTAGCTAATTTCCAAATTGTTGTGCAAATTGTTGTGCTGCTGATTTATACCTAATTCAGTAAAAATGTGTTATCTCTGTTTTCTTCTGCTAAGGCCTGTTCTTTAATTTCAGCTATTCAGCATGTTTTAGCTAATTTAAGCTTTTTTTTTCAGAAAGTTTTTCAGTAATAAGCATTTGCACTGCATTTTTGCAGAAAACACCATTTCTATATATTTTGTAATACAGTATATATATTTTCTTCTCACAGCTGAACCAAACCTTATGTGTGCTCTGCCTGTGGTCCTGCAGCTTCAGCTCGTGGTAAAAACACAACGTCTGCAGCAGCAGAACGTTCGGTTCAGCAGGAAGTTTCCTCCGCCGCCACACGGCCGAACAGGATTTACTCTGAGAAACAACCGTGACCTCACACAGATGGACGGCATGTCTGCATTTAGTATTTCTACTTAAACTCCGGCAGTCGCTGGATCAGACTAATTATCTGGATGAAAAACAGCCGAGCGAGTCTGTAATTGAAAAAGCAATAATTTGACTGCAGCTGTTTACCGGAGAGGCCGGAGCTCGGCCTCGTGTGGACAGATGCAGAGTCTGAGCTGTGTCTTTACAGCGTCTCATAAAATCAATTCTCTGCTGCGGCAGGTTCACTGCTGCAGCTCCGACCCGTTACAAACGTCCTTCATCATTTTTGACTCTTTGCTGTAAACAAGAAGGAGTCGGTGTTCAATCGTGCAGGTTCTTTTCTGACAAACGCTGAAGTATTCAGTCAGGACAGGATTGATCAAACGCTTTGAGTCAATCAATACGTGAGTGTAAGTGATTGGTGAGGCTCTGATCAATACTTGTGAACGAGCAGATTTATCATGTGTGTAACGTTACAAGACCAGAACGTTGGTCCCGCTGCAACAACAGTTTATAAAGTTTTGATGTTTTCAACCACGTCGACATGGCTGCCTCAGAGTTGACGGGGGAGAGGGCGGGCCCCGGGGGCCATGTGGCACCAGCACTGGTTTTTTTCCCACTCTGGGAGTGAGCTGGTTGTGGGACTCAGTTTGTTAGTGGCTCCTCAGATTAAAGAAGTCCTTAAGATGAAGGACGAAACATCTCAGCGAAAAAAGAACCTGTCCAGGTGACCGGGCTCAACGTCGTTTCAATTACTGAGCATGAACTTTAAACAGTTTATAAACTTTTACGTTGCCGTCAGTTTCACATTACAAACTTAAATCAGCAGAAATAGTCAGATGATGCTGCTGCCTCTGTTCAGAATAAAGACAAATTATGTTGTAATGAAAAACTAAAAGCAATGTTCTCTGATGCATGCTCAATAATCCAGGTAGAAAAATCTAAAAAAGCTAAGTCTGGTCCTCTGGACATTCAAAAAATAAAACAATGGATCATTATCACCCTGACCAACCATCAGGGTGCTAACAATCCATCGTTAGGCTGATGGTCCTCCTTGATCATGTGAGCAGCTGGTTTCAGGCTGTCATCAGCCAACTGGTTGTGTAACACTGTGAGAGGGTGCTATTTATAAGACTGAGCTGAATACAGCAACTCAGACTGAGGAAGTCTTTCAGACGAAAGACGAAACGTTTCTACATTTTTTTTGCTTTGTTTTGTTTTATTTTTTGAATGTCCAGAGGACCAGACTTAGCTTTTTTAGATAAAAGCAATGTTTATAAAACTGGATTTACACAAAATGCTGTGAAATGACCCCTCTCTGGGCGGCCATCTTACCATGGTGGAGGGGTTTGAGTGTTCCAATGATCCTAGGAGCTATGCTGTCAGGGGCTTCATGCCCCTAGTAGGGTCACCCAAGGCAGACAGGTCCTAGGTGAGGGACCAGACAAAGTGCAGCCCAAAGACCCCAATGATGAGTACAATAATTGGACAGAATGTTCCCTCGCCCGGACGCGGGTCACCGGGGCCCCACTCTGGAGCCAGGCCCGGAGGTGGGGCACGTTGGCGAGCGCCTGGTGGCCGGGCTTTTACCCATGGAGCTCGGCCGGGCACAGCCCGAAGAGGAGACGTGGGTCCCCCTTCCCATGGGCTCACCACCTGTGGGAGGGGCCAAAGGGGTCGGGTGCAATGTGGGATGGGTGGTGGCCGAGGGCGGGGACCCTGGCGGTCTGATCCTCGGCTACAGAAGCTGGCCATTGGGACATGGAATGTCACCTCTCTGGTGGGGAAGGAGCCTGAGCTAGTGTGTGAGGTTGAGAGGTTCCGACTAGAAATAGTCGGACTCACCTCAACGCATGGCTCTGGCTCTGGAACCAGTTTCCTTGAGAGGGGTTGGACACTCTTCCACTCTGGAGTTGCCCCTGGTGAGAGGCGCCGAGCAGGAGTGGGCATACTTGTTGCCCCCCATCTTGGTGCCTGTACGTTGGGGTTCACCCCGGTGAACGAGAGGGTAGCCTCCCTTCGCCTACGTGTGGGGGGACGGGCTCTGACTGTTGTTTGTGCCTATGCGCCAAACGGCAGCGCAGATTACCCACCCTTTTTGGAGTCCTTGGAGGGGGTATTGGAGAGTGCGCCTCCTGGGGACTCCCTTGTTCTGCTGGGGGACTTCAACGCTCACGTGGGCAATGACAGTGAGACCTGGAGGGGTGTGGTTGGGAGGAACGGCCCCCCTGATCTGAACCAGAGTGGTGTTCTGTTATTGGACTTCTGTGCTCGTCATGGATTGTCCATAACGAACACCATGTTCAGAGCATAAGGGTGTCCATATGTGCTCTTGGCACCAGGACACCCTAGGTCGCAGTTCGATGATCGACTTTGTTGTCGTCTCATCTGATCTGCGGCCGCATGTCTTGGACACTCGGGTGAAGAGAGGGGCGGAGCTGTCAACTGACCACTACCTGGTGGTGAGTTGGCTCCGATGGTGGGGGAGGATGCCGGTCAGACCTGGCAGACCCAAACGTATTGTGAGGGTCTGCTGGGAACGTCTGGCAGAGTCTCCCGTAAGACGGAGCTTTAACTCCCACCTCCGGGAGAGCTTTGAACACGTTCCGAGGGAGGCGGGGGACATTGAGTCCGAGTGGGCCATGTTCCGCGCCTCTATTGTCGAGGCAGCTTATCAGAGTTGTGGCCGCAAGGTTGTTGGTGCCTGTCGTGGTGGCAACCCTCGAACCCGGTGGTGGACACCGGCGGTGAGGGATGCTGTCAAGCTGAAGAAGGAGTCCTATTGGGCCTTTTTGGCCTGTGGGACCCCGGAAGCAGCAGATAGGTACCGACAGTCCAAGCGGCATGCGGCTCGGGTGGTTGCTGAGGCAAAAACTCGGGCGTGGGAGGAGTTCGGAGAGGCCATGGAGAATGACTTCCGTACGGCTTCGAGGCGATTCTGGTCCACCATCCGGCGTCTCAGGGGGGGAAAGCGGTACGCGACCAACACCATTTATGGTGGGGATGGCGTGCTGTTGACCTCAACTCGGGATGTTGTGAGTCGGTGGGCGGAATACTTCGAAGACCTCCTCAATCCTACTGGCACGTCTTCCACTGAGGAAGCGGAGCCTGGGGACTTTGGGTCGGGCTCTCCAATCTCTGGTGCTGAGGTCGCCGAGGTGGTTAAAAAGCTCCGCGGTGGCAAGGCTCCGGGGGTGGATGAGATTCGCCCTGAGTTCCTTAGGGCTCTGGATGTTGTGGGGTTGTGTTGGCTTACGCGACTCTGCAATATCGCGTGGACATCGGGGGCAGTTCCCTTGGATTGGCAGACTGGGGTGGTGGTTCCCCTATTCAAAAAGGGGGACCGTAGGGTGTGTTCCAACTATAGGGGGATCACACTCTTAAGCCTCCCTGGTAAGGTCTATTCAGGGGTTCTGGAGAGGAGGGTCCGTCGGATAGTCGAACCTCGGATTCAGGAGGAGCAGTGTGGTTTTCGTCCTGGTCGTGGAACACTGGACCAGCTCTACACCCTCAGCAGGGTCCTGGAGGGTGCGTGGGAGTTTGCCCAACCAGTTTACATGTGCTTTGTGGACTTGGAAAAGGCATTCGACCGCGTCCCTCGGGGGGTTCTGTGGGGGGTACTCCGGGAGTATGGGGTACCAGGCCCTTTGATATGGGCTGTTAGGTCCCTGTACGACCGGTGTCAGAGCTTGGTCCGCATTGCCGGCAGTAAGTCAGGCTCGTTTCCAGTGAGAGTTGGACTCCGCCAAGGTTGCCCTTTGTCACCGATTCTGTTCATAACTTTTATGGACAGAATTTCTAGGCGCAGCCAAGGTGTTGAGAGGATCCGTTTTGGTGGCCTTAGAATCGCTTCTCTGTTTTTTGCAGATGATGTGGTCCTACTGGCTTCATCAGATCGTGATCTACAGCTTTCACTGGAGCGGTTTGCAGCCGAGTGTGATGCGGCCGGGATGAGGATCAGTTCCTCCAAATCCGAGGCCATGGTCTTGAGCCGGAAAAGGGTAGCATGCCCTCTCCGGGTCGGGGAGGAGGTCCTGCCCCAAGTGGAGGAGTTTAAGTATCTCGGGATCTTGTTCACGAATGAGGGAAAACTGGAGCGTGAGATCGATAGGCGGATAGGTGCAGCGTCCGCAGTGAAGCGGGCGCTGTACCGGTCTGTCGTGGTGAAGAGTTCGTAAATTTGAACATATTACGCCCATTCTCCATAACCTCCATTGGCTTCCTGTCACCTACAGAATTCAGTACAAAACTGCTCTCATTACCCATCAATGCTTGCACGGCACTTCACCTGACTATCTAAAGGACATTCTTGCACCATATTCATCCACCCGGTCTCTACGATCACAGAACAGTAATTTCCTTCATATTCCTCGGACCAAATTGAGGACCATGGGAGACCGAGCATTCTGTGTGGCTGCCCCCCGCCTGTGGAACTCCCTCCCTGATGACCTGAGAGCTCCACAGTCACTGGTTGACTTTAAAAGCAGCATAAAGACCTTTCTTTTTAAGCAAGCCTATTCTGCCTCCACATGATTTTATCTTTGATCTTAGCTGATATCATTATTGATTTTACTTGATTTTATCACTTGTTTTATTTTATTTATTTTTTAAGCAAGCCTAATCTGCATCCACATGATTTTATCTTTGATCTTAGTCGATATTATTATTGATTTTATTTGATTTTATCACTTGTTTTATTTTGATCTTTGCTTTATTACACTTTGTAGCACTTTGAGATTTTTATTAATGAAAAGTGCATTATAAATGGAATTCATTATTATTATTATTATTAAGAGAGAGCTGAGTCGAAAGGCAAAGCTCTCAATTTACCGATCGATCTACGTTCCCACCCTCATCTATGGTCATGAGCTTTGGGTTGTGACCGAAAGAACGAGATCTCGGATACAAGCGGCTGAAATGAGTTTTCTCCACAGGGTGTCTGGACTCTCCCTTAGAGATAGGGTGAGAAGCTGAACACCTGAACCTAAGTGGTTCATTACACCTGAACCATGAATTTACCGTTCATAAACCCAATCAGTCAGATTGTTAAACCTAAATGGACCAAACTTCCTGTAATGCCTGAACACAATCAAGTGATTTCTCATGATTAAACCCAACCCAGTACAGCCCAGTCCTCCCAGTTGTCTCCAGGACTGATGAACTGGTCTGATTTAACTGATTTCTTGTGAAGACAGTTCAGATGTTTGGAACAACTCTGTCGGACGTGACAGTCGATGCTTCTGAAGCAGAGGCTGGTGATTTTTCCTGTTTGAGTAAATTCAGGGTGTTTGCCATTTGAACCTGCACACTGGTCTGACTTCAGGTTTTTGACTATTTCCTGTTTACTCGGCAGTGGATCCTGTGCAGCCGCGGGGTCATTGTCAAAGAAGCAGCTGGTGAATAATTGAAGACGTGCAGGGTTGTGTTATATCTGCATGAGCAGCACAGACTGCATGTTTTATTCATCCCCTCCATCCAACTTTTACAACACAAGGTTGAGACACAACAGCAGCGCATGTGACTCTGATGACGTCGGCTGCTCAGAAATCAGGGAAGAAAAGAAAAATATCATTTTTATTTCAGCAGGGGGAGGTTTGTTGGGTGTATTTAAATTTTTATTACATTTTCTCTCATGTTGTGTTTACACATAATCAAAGTGTGAAAGTGTCCGACTCAACCAGCTGTTTGATGGTAACAGCAGCATCTAAGAGGTGAATTTCTGAAGTTACAAATTCTCTTTTAGCTTTTCTTGTATTAAAACAGAATTTTGTTAGATGCGATGAGCAGGAAAAACATTAACACAAATTGTAAAATGACCAAAATCGTTACCAAACTCATTGATCTGAAGAGTAGTTGAGGGTTTTATGTAACCAGACTGGTGGTGATCAACCTTTTTCTACCAGAACTGGGACAATAATGGGATCAAAACCTTTAGAGACGACGGCTACAGGAGTTGTGGATGTTAAAATGAAAAACTGCCGCTCAGAAAGGGCTGAGATGGTGCAGAGGTAGGACAGCCACTTGGAACCAGGAAGTCTCAGACTCAACTTCCCGCCATGCCAACAGGTCGTGGGGTCCTTGAGCAAGACACAATCCCTAACTGCTCCCCGGGCGCTTACACAGCTGCCCACTGCTCCACCTGGACGTACTGTATCTCAGGTTTGATGGGTTAAATGCAGAGAAATAATTTTGTCATTGTATGTTGATGACACCATACAATGATGTCATCAACATACAATGTCAATAGCACTTACAGTATATGTCTTATATGGATATATACTGCAGATGTACAAGTGCAGTGTACAAGTGCTGGTCATAAAATTAGAATATCATGAAAAAGTTTATTTATTTCAGTAATTCCATTCAAAAAGTGAAACTTGTGTATTATATTAATTCATTACACACACTGATATATTTCAAATGTTTATTTCTTTTAATGTTGATGATTATAACTGAAACTAATGAAAACCTCAAATCCAGTATCTCAGAAAATCAGAATATTGTGAAAAGGTTCAATATTGAAGACACCTGGTGCCACAGTCTAATCAGCTGATTAACTCAAAACACCTGCAAAGACCTTTAAATGGTCTCAGTCTAGTTCTGTAGGCTACACAATCGTGGAGAAGACTGCTGACTTGACAGTTGTCTAAAAAACGACCACTGACACCTTGAACAAGGAGAGCAAGACACAAAAGGTCATTGCTAAAGAGGCTGGCTGTTCACAGAGTTCTGTGTCCAAACACATTAATAGAGAGGTGAAGATGTGGTAGAAAAAAGTGTACAAGCAGTGGGGATAACTGCACCTGGAGAGGATGGTGAAACAAAATCTATTCCAAAACGTGGGGGAGATTCACAAAGAGTGGACTGCAGCTGGAGTCAGGGCTTCAAGAACCACCACGCACAGATGTATGCAAGACAAGGGGTTCAGCTGTCACATTCCTTGTGTCAAGCCACTCTTGAACAAGAGACAGTGTCAGAAGTGTCTCTCCTGGGACTGCTGCTGAGTGGTCCAAAGTTACGTTCTCTGATGAAAGTACATTTTACATTTCCTTTGGAAATCAAGTCCCAGAGTCTGGAGGAAGAGGAGAGGAACAGAATCCATGTTGCCTGAGGTCCAGTGTCAAGTTTCCACAGTCAGTGATGGTTTGGAGCCATGTCATCTTCTGGTGTTGGTCCAAGGTCAACGCAGCGTCTACCAGGAAGTTTTAGAGACTTCCTGCTGTTGACCAACTTTATGGAGATGCAGATTTCATTTTCCAACAGGACTTGGCACCTGCACACAGTGACAAAGTTACCAGTACCTGGTTTAAGGACCATGGTATCCCTGTTCTTAACCGTCCAGCAAACTGTCCTCTCGTAGAAAATCTATGGAGTATTGTGAAGAGGGAGATGTGATGCACCAGAGCCAACAATTCAGAAGAGCTGAAGGCCACGATCAGAGCAACCTGGACTCTCAGAACACCTGAGCAGTGACACAGACTGATGGACTCCATGCCACGACGCATTGCAGCAGTAATCCAGACAGAAGGAGCAACAACTAAGTATTAATGCTGCACATGTTCATACTTTACATGTTCATACTTTACATGTTCATACTTTACATGTTCATACTTTACATGTTCATACTTTACATGTTCATACTTTTCAGTTGGACGTTTCTAAAAATCATTTTTATTGGTCTTAAGTAATACATGTATTCTAATTTTCTGAGATACTGAATTTAGGGTTTTCATTAGTTGTCAGTTATAATCATCAACATTAAAAGAAATAAACATTTGAAATATATCAGTCTGTGTGTAATGAATTAATATAATAAACAAATTTCACTTTTTGAATGGAATTACTGAAATAAGTAAACTTTTTCATACAATTCCATGAGCAGCACCTGCATAAGGACGCCTTCAGTCCTAAGAGAAGGAGAAACTGGTTGTTCTTCTGTTTGGAGCCACTGGTAGAAGAAAGGCTAAAAAAAACCAAGAGCTGGATCATCTGCCTGGAACAAAAATGGAAGTTTAAGAAAAGAAAGAGTATTGTATGCGACGCGAGCGTAAGATGTGTCATCATCAGCTGACCACTAACTAATGTTCTGCGACTGGTTTCCAGCAGTTTTCCTCAACCAGGTTTGATTTTAAATGGTTTTATTTAACCCTTTTCAACCAGTAAACCAACTGAGACCACAGAGGTCTGAAGGCAGCACAACCTAAAGGATTTTGACTGTGGGAGGAAACCAGTACACCTCTGGAAACACAAGATGGACCAACTCCACCCAGAAAGACTCCTGGTCCAAACCTAACTGAACCCAGGACCTTCTTGCTGTGAGGCAGCTGTGCTAACCACTAATCCACTGTGCTGCCCAACAGAAATATATTTTTTATTCAGTTTCCTTCAGTCCTTTATGGAAGGGTATTGCTGTCATCCATGAAATACAGTAATATATTTTGACATTATGTAGTGAAAGTATTTTACATGTATTGTATTTCTCTTGCATTTGTTGTTGGATGTAACTGGGACCCTGTGTACATAATCTCGTTTTCAACACATGTACTACATGCGGTGCAAATGACAATAAATTCTCTCTGACTCTGACTCTGACTCTCTGACTCTGACTCTGAAAACGTGATACGTATGTAGTAAAAACGTGATATTGTGTAGTAAAAATGTGATAGTATGTAGTAAAACGTGATACGTATGTAGTAATAATGTGATACTATGTAGTAAAAACGTGAATTATGTAGTAAAAACGTGATAGTATGTAGTAAAATGTGATACGTATGTAGTAATAACGTGATACGTGTGTAGTAATAATGTGATTATGTTGTAAAAACGTGATATGTAGAAAAAACATGATACGTATATAGTAATAACGTGATATTATGTAGTAAAAACGTGATATTATGCAGTAAAAACGTGATATTATGTACTAAAAATGTGATACGTATGTAGTAAAAAATGTGATATTATGTAGTAAAAACGTTATATTATGTAGTAAAAATGTGATACCTATCATGATATTATGTAGTAAAAACGTGATATAATGTAGTAAAAACGTGATACGTATGTAGTAATAATGTGATATTATGTAGTAAAAACGTGATACGTATGTAGTAAAAACGTGATATTATGTAGTAAAAATGTGATATTATGTAGTAAAAACGTGATATTATGTAGTAAAAATGTGATATTATGTAGTAAAAATGTGATATTATGTAGTAAAAACGTGATATTATGTAGTAAAAACTTGATAGTATGTAGTAAAACGTGATATGTCTGTAGTGATAACGTGATACGTGTGTAGTAATAATGTGATATTATGTAGTAAAAACGTGATATTATGTAGTAAAAATGTGATACCTATGTAGTAAAAATGTGATACCTATGTAGTAATAACATATTATGTAGTAAAAACATGAGATAATGTAGTAAAAACGTGATATGTATGTAGTAATAATGTGATAGTATGTAGTAAAAACGTGATATTATGTAGTAAAAACGTGATACGTATGTGGCAAAAACGTGATAAGTATGTAGTAAGAACGTGATACGTATGTAGTAATAATGTGATATGTAGTAAAAATATGATATTATGTAGTAAAACATGATATTATGTAGTAAAAACGTGATACGTATGTAGTAAAAACGTGATATTATGTAGTAAAAACGTGATATTATGTAGTAAAAATGTGATACCTATGTAGTAATAACATATTATGTAGTAAAAACATGAGATAATGTAGTAAAAACGTGATATGTATGTAGTAATAATGTGATAGTATGTAGTAAAAACGTGATATTATGTAGTAAAAACGTGATACGTATGTGGCAAAAACGTGATAAGTATGTAGTAAGAACGTGATACGTATGTAATAATAATGTGATATGTAGTAAAAATATGATATTATGTAGTAAAACATGATATTATGTAGTAAAAACGTGATACGTATGTAGTAAAAACGTGATAGTATGTAGTAAAAAACGTGATATTATGTAATAAAAACGTGATACGTATGTAGTAAAAACGTGATACGTGTGTAGTAATAACGTGATATTATGTAGTAAAAATGTGACATTATGTAGTAAAAACGTGAAAGTATGTAGTAAAAACGTGATACAGTATTATGTAGTAAAAACAGGATAAGTATGTACGTAGTAAAAACGTGATAATAGCAATCACGTTTTTACTACATACTATCACGTTTTTACTACATATCATGTTTTTACTACATACGTATCACGTTTTTACTACATATCACATTTTTATTACATGCGTATTACATTTTTACTACATAATATCATGTTATTACTACATAATATCACATTTTTACTACATAATATCACGTTATTACTACATAATTTCACATTTTTACTACATACGTATCATATTTTTACTATGCTGGTGAAGATTCTCAGTCATATTCATATTTTTACTACATAATGTCAAAAAATATTATTTCATGGATGACAGCAATACCCTTCCGTAGTCCTTCGTGTTCAGTTGTGTCAGTAATTTTCATGAGAAGTTCAAAAACAGACGTGGAATGTTTAACCCGATGTCGAGAAACATCTGGAGGCGAGTATCAAAAGTCTAATCATTCCAGAAATAAAAATAAATCCCGCCTGGCGATCCACTCCTAAAAGGATCGACTCTTCTGGCGATTCTGTGTTTGTCGTCACGCCATCCTTCATCTTGACGTGTTTCGATGTTTTGTGGCGTTGCCGGTTGTGTTTGAGGATGCTCCCGGTGTTTGTTTAGTCCCAACAGAACCTGAACCCTAACCCTCCGTGAGATGAACGGTGAGACAACTGAGGGTTCAACTCCTGCTGCTCAGGTGAAAAACAGGCCCAGCTGCAGGAACCACCGTGTGACCTCTGTGTGACCTCTGTGAGGCCTAACGTACGGTTAGACACAGCCTGGGCTGAAGCGAGGAAACACTGACGCTGCCGTTTGAACAGGAAGCAGCAGACGTCTGAAAAATGCAGATGAATATTTTATTTTAGTGATTTTTACTGGGATGTTTCAAACAGAGGTCCCTGTGGGGGCGCCGCCACGCCGAACATCGATTTTTACGACGGCTTCGCCTTCAGCGGAACGAGGCGAGAGGTTCAGCTGCGACGGGTCAGGAAGGAGAGTCACTCTGTTGACCTTGGAGCGTTCGCAGAGATTGTTTAAGTTTGAAAGGCAGCGAGGACTTGACTTCTGGATCAAACATGTTCAGCTTCAGAACGAGAAGCACGGGGGCGAAGAAGCACCGATCAGAGCCAGGAGGGGTTGGACCACTCAGAGCCAGGAGGGGTTGGACCACCGATCCGAGCCAGGAGGGGTTGGACCACTCAGAGCCAGGAGGGGTTGGACCACCGATCCGAGCCAGGAGGGGTTGGACCACCGATCAGAGCCAGGAGGGGTTGGACCACCGATCAGACAGGAGGGGTTGGACCACTCAGAGCCAGGAGGGGTTGGACCACTCAGAGCCAGGAGGGGTTGGACCACTCAGAGCCAGGAGGGGTTGGACCACTCGAGCCAGGAGGGGTTGGACCACCGATCCGAGCCAGGAGGGGTTGGACCACTCAGAGCCAGGAGGGGTTGGACCACCGATCCGAGCCAGGAGGGGTTGGACCACCGATCAGAGCCAGGAGGGGTTGGACCACCGATCAGACAGGAGGGGTTGGACCACTCAGAGCCAGGAGGGGTTGGACCACTCAGAGCCAGGAGGGGTTGGACCACTCAGAGCCAGGAGGGGTTGGACCTCGGCGTTAACGGGTCGGACTCAGAGGTGATTTAAAAAAAGGAAACTCCTCCAGAGGGAAATCAAACTCCTGTAGCAGC
>JBBPBX010028285.1:0-23033 GCA_038048925.1 Garcialebias charrua
AAATGGGGCAGTCTTTTTGTGAACTGTAACTTGAGCCCATGACATATCGTTGTCATGAACCAATCATTTGGTAGACACGCCTTCCAGGCCTACGCGTGCGCGCTAAGCCTGGACGACATGCTCAATTGCTGCTGGTTGTGTTTTAGCGCTGGAGGGGTGGCCTTTGACCCCTCTCACGCTCTCTCGAGCAGGCTGGTCAGCCCAACAGAAGATATCGCGAGATCTGACCGTTTCTGGCAGAGCTCGTGTATCTTGCTGTGGTTCATAGTTTGACCACATGGTTTGTGTTTTATAAAAATGGGACTCGAGTCAAGAACCAGGGTAGTTTGTGCTTTGGTACTTTTATTTTTGTACATGCCTGAAACAATGTTTGTTTTGATTACACATACAGTAGGCGAGTCATGTTTGGTGCGCGCACACTTGTCACCAGCTCCTCGTAGTACTTTACAAGTAGAGACTGGGCTCAAAAGGTTAGGTTCCCGTACCACGTGAGCGGGCAAACCTGTAAAATTATCAGTTCATCCTGCTTCATCAGGCCCGAATCTGCTTTCCACATGGGGTCACTGAAGAGGCCCTCGACCGGTACTAGAAAGTCTCACCGTCACCAGCGGGTCTCTTCCGTGGAAGGCTACGCATGTCTTCCTTTGGGGGTCCAAAGCTTTTCCTTGGCAACCCCTTGTGGAGGGCTTCCGCCTGTTTGCGTCTTTGTTCCAGCTTGGTCTGGACGCGTTCCAGCGCTCCCCCGAAGAGTCCCGTCGGCTCGATCGGGTGCTGAAGGAAGGTGGACCTTTGGTTTTCCGGGAGGTCCGACAATGTTAGTCAAAGATTGTGCTAGGCGACAACTATTTCCGCCATTGCTCTGCCTTGCGAAATGGCTATTCATCATGCGGAAAACAAAGTCAGAGGCACGGCAGGCCTCCTCCATGGCCTCCGTTATGGTCTGCTCGTTTTTTGTTACCTGGATATCCTGCAGTTTTTCTGCCAGGTACGCCTGCACCATGGTTGATGCATTCATAGCGCAAACCGCGAGGCCCTGAGCCTTGTAGCACTTCTCAAGTTGTTTCTCCTAAGCGCGGCAGGCCCTGCTGGGTAGCGCTGGTTTCGTCCCCGTGGCTACGGGGGCCAGGTGAGCCGCCAGAGTCTCCTCTATCAGGGGTGCACTGGCGAGGCCCGCTGTCTCCATTCCCGTGACATCAAGGAGTCGGGATAGTGGCAGTGTGACAGGAGCTCCGGGTTCCACCCAGGAGCGTTTGAGCTCCATGAGGAAGTCCAGAAAAATGGGCATTTTTCCTCACTACCGCTGACATTCGACGGCAGTGGGAGCAGGAGTCGGGGAATTCCAACGCTTTTCTAACGTGCAAAATCACTAGGCAGAAAGGACAGGCCTCGTGGGTGTCCGTCGCCGAGAGGGAGTAGCCACATCCGCTGGGGCAGGGGCGCCAGCGAGGGCTCATCGTCCTACTGGTTTTCTTCTTCTTTGTCCTCCGTTTTCCCTTCTCGGGAGCCATGTCCGGACAGGAGAAGCGTCAAAGTTGTTCCTAGTTTCCTTTTGTTCGAAGCCGTCCTCTCCGTCGTCTTGCTTTCGCTGGCTGGCCTGCTAATGGTTAGCAGGGAGTGTTGTGACACAGTTAGCGCCGTCGAGCGAAGCAGCTGCGGAAAGAGAAGAAAACTTCGAGGCAAGTAGAAAAATGCTGGACTAGCTTTCGCCAGCCCAGCAGTACGCAGGAAAATTTCTCTGTACGCTCAGCGTAAGGAGCAAGCTCACCTCAATCGAGCGATGTGACAACAGAGAAGTCCCACGAAGAGAGGTAGTTCAGGTTTAAGCGAGGTGAAGGGCAAAAAAGAGAAAGATGGATGGGCGTCAGCGGCTTAAATACCCAGAGGGCGGGGCCTCTGGTGCAACGCTGACGCCCTTGCCGTAAGGGCGTGAATGTATTCCTTCAGGTGATCACGCGGGGGCGCAATTCCCATAGCATATGTTGCACCGAGAGAACATGACTGAAATGGAACTTGATTTGGATCTTGGCTGCAAGGGTCACGCAACTGACAGGTTATTTATTGTAGTAAATTATAATTGAGACGACGCATCCTTGCACAAACTCTGTGTGCATGTACAGTATTGGGAGTGCTCAAGGGTATAAACATGTGCACAGCTGTACGGAATGTGACGGCAAGCTGGGACAGCGGAGACTCACCAGATCAGCCACAGCGTGAAAGAGATCCAGCGGATGTTTGGGAAACGTAGCAGGTCACAGATGCTGTAGGCCCTTGTGTCCTTGGACTTCACTTCATTCTGTGAGGCAGCAGAGCATTAAAAACAAACACCCAGGAAGCTGAGGCATCAGTCTAGAAGTGATCACAAAAACGGTCCTTTCGAGAGCTTGTCCATTTGCCGAGTGAACACACGTGTTCTCATACAGATACTCAAATGGATGCAAACTAAACAGAACATTTTTAAATGCTGCAAAAAGATTTTTCATTCAACAAGTTCACATACAAGCACATCTTCATGAATTAAAGGATATTTTAATCTGCTTGTACTTCTTTGTGTAATTAGAATTTAAAATTATTCCTACTCATTCCTCTCGAACATCATTTGTCAACAAATCAAGATTTTAATCCTGATGAAGACCCGTTAATAGGAAGAAGAGAAGTGGACATGTTTCTACACAGAGTAAGGTAATAAAGTGACAGTTCCCTTTCAGTCATGTTCTCTTGGTGCAACATATGCTATGGGAATTGTGCCCCTGCACGATTACCTGAAGGAATACATTCACGCCTTTACGGCAAGGGCATCAACGTAGCGCCAGAGACCCCGCCCTCTGGGTACTTAAGCCCATCCAACTTTCTCTTATTGCCCTTCATCTCGCTTAAACCTGAACTACCTCTCTTCGCGGGACTTCTCTGTTGCTTCATCGCTCAACTAGAGGTGAGCTTGCTCCCTACACAGAGCATACGGAGAATTATTCCTGGGTACTGCCAGGCTAGCGAAAGCTAGTCCGGCACATTTTCTCTTAACCCCAAAGTTTTTTCTTCTCCTCTCTCCGCAGACTGCTTCGCTCGACGGCGCTAACTGCGCAACAACTGCTACTCCCGCTAACTTGTAATGGGCTAGCCAGCGAAAGCGACGCGACGGAGGAGACGCCTCAGAATAAAAGGTAAAGGATTCTGGAAGGTCTCGCTCGCCTTATCTCGGACATGCCTCCAGAGAAAGGAAAGTGAAAGACAAGATTTCCAAGGAAAACCAGCAGGACGGTGAGCCCAACTTCGCGCGCCTGTCCTAGCGGATACGGTTTATCCCTTGCAGCGACGGACACCCATGAGGCCTGTCCCGTCTGCTTGGGAATGTTACACGCAAAAATGACACTGGATGTGCCAGACTCTTGCCCACAACGCAGCTTGATGCTGGAGGCAGTGAGGCGGCACCGGGCTGACTTAATCGCCAAGGCCATGGGCAGCATCTGCAGCGCCAGCGGATCCAGACACCACCGAGCCCCTCACTCCCATGCCGGAGCTCGAGAACATGGCTCTGCACGACAGCACACGAGTCAAATGGGGTGACAGCCCTGACGTGCTGGCTCCTATGGTGGACTTAACAGTCAAATTCGACACTCGAGGCATGATGAACGAGGACGAGATCTCAATTTCAGCCTCAGGCGAATTTTCCGCGGAGGACGCAGACATCGAATACGAGGAACAGGGAGAAAATCTCTCCTGCCCCCTTTGCTCCCGGAAACAGATTTTTCCATCCCTGCTCTGTTCGACCTGTGTCACAGAGCAGCGGACGCGCTGAAGATCCCATGGCCAGAGCCTCCGCCTCGCCAACAGGTCACGAGGCTGGCAGGAAACTATTTTTACTCAAAGCAGCAGGCTGCCACGAGGCAAAGGATGCCCATGTTCCCGGACTTCATCACAGAGCTGACTCGCACCTGGGCTCAGCCCCGAGCTCCCATGCCGTTACCACTCTCGCAGTTTCACGACGTGGATGGAATGGATGAGGTGGGAATAGCCAACGTGCCTCAAATTGAGGACACTCTGGCGTCTCACCTGGCTCCCAAGTCATCCGGGACAAAACCAACTCTCCCCAGCAAAGCTTGTCAAGCTTCAGCTTCTCTGCTCGAAAAATGCTACAGAGCTCAGGGACTCGTGGCGCGCGATGAACGCGTCCGCGTCGATGCAGGCTTACCTGGCTGAAAAACTGCAACAGCTCCAAGTAACAATGGACAAGCAAGCTACCACTGACTTGCTGGACGAAGCCCGTAGGGCAACAGACTTTGTGCTCTGAATGATGGGGACAGCCACTGTTGCTCAGGGCAGAGGCATGGCTTAAGTGGTCATCGCGATACACCATCTGTGGATGACTTTAACTGACCTTCCCGAGGGACAAAAGGTGCCTTTTCTCCACCACTCGATAGAACCGACGGGATTGTTTGGGAAAGCTCTGGATCGTATTCAGACCAAGCTGGACCAGAGGCGCAAACAGGCTGAAGCTCTCCGGGTGGGCATTCCCAGGAGAACCTTCACCCTCCCAGGGAGTCAGCTGGGGGCAGATCTGTGCAGCCTCGACACCGCTCAGCAACGCATGCCCCATCGCAAAAGGGACCGGCGTACGAGGACGAGCACCGACAGAATCAACCGCTGGGCCCACCTCGGACTGAACACGCATGGAGCAAAAACAGGTTTGTCCCCCGCCAGGCAGTCAGACACAGTCCTCTGCGAACCGGGGCACCATACAAAAGCGTGCCTGATGAACCAGGTTCACGTCTTGACTTAACACGATTACCCACCCACGCGGTACGGGAAATGATCTCTTCATGTCCAAACTTTATTTGTAGCACGGTACAAAAAGCTGGTGACTCTGTTGCATGCACAAGTCATGTTTTTCCTGCTGTGAGTGACATAAAGTCATATATGTCGTTACACTTAAGCACGAATAAAGCTCAAAAAACAGCCCCTTTCTGTTTTATTGACTCCAACAAAAATAAAAACAACAACAAACAATAACTTCAGCAGAACGGGCCCCTCTGGCCTGCCAGCCGACATAAAGGAGGGGGCCGTCTCCCCCCCCCCTCCCTCACGGCTCACGGAGTGTTAGCCTAATCAATAAGCCCCAGCAGGGTGCCTCTACTCCGTCTGTAGCAGACAGGCACAGAGACGTCTGCAAGCAGGCCCCGCACCCCTCACGGAGAAAGGTGACGGGGGTCACGTGCTCCAGTCCCCGCTCCATTGTGAGCAACGGGGCGGACAATACACTAACCAAGCAAACACGTGACTTGTCTGCATCCCAGGGATGCGCGCCGACAGAATCTAACGACAGGGGGGCCACGGCAGAAGCCCACAAGCCATCACAAGCTTCACACGTTCACAAAGGCGATTGTGATCGAACCGCTGTGTGTGTAAACAAACCAGGGCTGAATCAGATTCCTCTTCCTGTTAATCAAAGGGAACTGAGCTCTCTGTCACCAACACCCCACCGGGTGAAACACAGACCCTGGGCGGTTTGTCTGGCTCCAATGCTCTGTCAAGGTTGGAGACCAGTAAACCAGACCCATCCAGGAAACGGGTTGGGGTCAGGAGATCTGCTCGCTTACAAAACTCCCAGCTCCTCAGTCACATGACCCCAAACAAAGAGGAAAAACAGACATTCTGTTCCACTTTTGTCTAATAATGACAACAGATTGCCTCTGCCCTCGGACACTCTTGATCAGAGTAGTATGGCGGCACATCAGCAAAAAGGCCCGCTCCCTAACTTTGTTGACCCTCAGGGGATCACAGAATCCAGGGCCCTTGGAGGAGAACTGGTTCCACCAACTGCTCTTCTTCAGGGACACACAGTAACTTTTGGTAGCACTATGGCACAACTGGTAGAGCTGCTGCCTCTCAGCGAGCAGGTCCCCGGTTCAAATCCCGATCCGGGGGCCTTTCTGGGTGGAGTTTGCATGTTCTCTCTGTGCATGCGTGGGCTTTCTCCGGGTGCTCCGGTTTCCTCCCACAGTCCAAAAACATGCATGTTAGGCTGATTGGTAACTCTAAATTGACCCTGGGTGTGAGTGAGACAGGTCCCTCTTGTAAATGAGTCCCCATGACTCAACGAGGCTAGCCTGTATAAATAAAGGTTGAATGAATGTCACCAGAAGGAGCAATCTCGCCGTTTAGGCTGGGAGCTGTAAAAAATGTCAGCTTGGTGGCAGAAAGGAACAAACTGGTGGCCTACCGAAAAATGTGCTAAAACCATTCAACATGCCCGAGCTGTATCAACACAGTCTCTTTACGCACAAAAAGGGCGTATTTTTTAAGCTTGGTGCACAGAAAGGAATATTATTTCCTATTCATGTGACCTGGCTCAGCTCCTGATTTTCCTTCAGGACTTACTGGAAAAAGGTTGTCGTTTCTCAACGATTAAGGTGTTCCTATCAGCAATTTCAGCCTGTCATGAACGTTGGGGAAACAGGACACCTGACGCGCATCCAATCATAATAAGATTTATGAAGGGCGTGCTAAGAATGAGACCAACCAGCAGGATCCTGACCCCTGGTTGGGATCTTAGTCTGGTCTTGGGGGCTCTCTGTGATCCTCCATTCGAGCTACTGAGCGAGATTAAGATAGATTTATTATCTTATAAAACCGCTCTACTCTTGACCCTTTGCTCGGCGAAACGCGTGGGTGACCTCCATGCCTTGTCTGTACATCCAATGTGTACTAGATTCGCCCCTGACGGGTCAAAGGTCACCTTAAGGCCTAATCCCGCATATATCCCCAAGGTCTTGACTTTAAACCCTAGGAGTCTGGACTTTGATCTCTCTTCTTTTCCACTTGCTCCTGTCCTCACTCAGGAACAGGAAAGGCTGAAGGCTCTCTGCCCCGTGAGAGCTTTACGCACTTACATGCAGTGAATGTATTCCTTCAAGTAATCACGCGGGGGCGCAATTCCCATAGCATATGTTGCACCTCGTTCCCTTCCTTCAGGGAACATGAGTTATGGTGCATAACATTCAATTTTGTTCACAGTAGAGTGCTTCTCTCTACACTGTAGAGAATCACTTTCCTATAACTACACACCGAGATACACAAATGAGACTTTTATACATTTCTATTTTACAGCACAGTTGAACATACTTTAAGGTAATAATGGGATAAAAGAGTGCTTCATCATTTAAAGCAAAATTACTTTGATTCTTGTTATGCTAATTAAAAAGTCTTACACTTCAGTTTCAGCCAGTTTAGCTTTTTAAATCTTTGACTTCACAAAGATTTTGCATCATCCTCGTTTAGTGTTTAAGCTACAGTTGTGTAAAACCAGAAATCTATTAATCCATCAAAAACCTGAACTAACTATTTGCCAAGTTTACCTGTACCAAAGAGAAATGTGTAAAATGTCTTAATGTCTACCGGCAATGTTCCTGCGATTGTGCACTCGTGCAGAAAACAAAAACACAAAATTATCAGAGCAGTGGACCATGAGAGGGTTTATCCTGCTCGACTCTCCACAACTAATAAGTAAAAAAAAGTTTCTAATTAAAACTGAATGTGCTCCGAGGGGGAAACCACAGAAATGAAGTACGGTATGCTTCTCTATGATGGGTGGGAATTCATCAGTAAAATTAAACCTATAAGTCAGATAAGCCACTTCAAACAACACCAGCGCTGCACACACACTACTGCTGTAGCTAGACAGAAATGAAACAATTAGTTCATAAAACAAAGTGATTTTAAAAACAAAAAAATATTTAAAAAAAGGCATTTATAGTTAGCAAACTATAGTTTTTCAGCACTTTGGGATATCTGATGCACTTTGAAGTCCTTTCTGCAAAGATCAAAGTAGCACAATAAACTTTGCATGTGCTTTGCAATGCTGTGGTGTCTAAATTAATTCACTTTTTTTTTTAGGTGCAAGACAACTTAAAAGGTTTGCTTTCCAAAATATGTAGAATCCACTAGAGGTGATCGGGCTTTTGCGGTTGCTGCTCCAAAACTGTGGAACAGTTTACCTGAGAGTTTAAAGACCGCTCAGACTGTTGAGACTTTTAAATCTTCGCTCAAGACTCATCTCTTTTACTTGGCATTTGATCCTCGCAGAGTCTGAGAACAAACTTTGAGCAGATTTTATTGTTGTTGTATATTTACTGATACCTTTATTATGTTTCAGTGGCACTAGATGCATTTTACTCTGTTGTTTTTTTTTTTTTTTTAACTGTAAAGCACTTTGGTCGACTTCGGTTGTTTTTATGTGCTATATAAATAAAATTGACATTGACATTGACTTTATGCTTAACAGATTGTACAATAAAAAAAAAATTTTTAAACTGATGAACAGCTTAACTGTATTTTCAATAGCAGACAGGATGCTCTCACCTGTAAAGGACTAAAGAGTATTGCTGGTGGCTCAACGTTGTTCATCTTAGCAGCATTTGTGATTATGGCCTCGGCTTCTTTTATTCTTCTCTGAGAAAGCAGCCACCGGGGAGACTCTGGGATAAACCTGCCTCGGTTGACAGCAGTGAGAAACAGCAGGAAAGACATCAGCAGTAATATTACAGCTAAATCTACTTATCTGAGAAGGACATAAAGAACTGAAAGTCACTGTAAAAAGGCAGAAACCTAATTCATACTGAAAAAGTACTGATAACCACTGTCTACTGAAAAGTACCGGTAGACCCAGAGATGACCTGAAGATACGACTGAGGAATGCTAAAAGAATTTGCAAAAATCCTAAAGTTAATACTAAACATCCTCAGGGTGTTAAGTGTTAAATTCAGGACTGGTGTTAGCAAAAAGGTCTCAACAAGTATGGCTTATTTGAAAATGTTTCCAAAAGACTACTCTGAACAGAGCATGGAAGCTAGGTTAAAGTTTGCAAAGCTTTAAAAAAAAAAAAATTTTAAGCACACCATAAAACTCAGGGGTGTTCTTTGGACAAAACAAGACCAGTGCGGGGAAGATGGCCCTTAACACACAATGCAATGTGTTTAAAACCAAATACAGGTAGTCCTCGACTTACGACGGTCCCGAGTTACGACGTTTCGCGGTTACGACGCATCTGTACTCTAAAAAAAGCTAAGTGTGGTCCTCTGGACATTCAAAAAACAAAACAAAACTGTACATAGTACAACTTACTGTTACTGTGTGTACTGTGAACGCGGTTTTATGTCGTAAACGAATACGTACGGAGGATGGACCGAGCTGGACGGCGGTCTTACGACGTAAACGCAATGGAGAATACGGAGGAGGGACGGAGGAAGCTTCACCAGCATACCAGTAGGAAATCAACTCTTTTTCTCCTCATTATGGCTTCGAAATGTATGTGTTTTTTGATAATTATGTAGGGTACTGTGTTAGGTTGGCTATGTGCTTGGTAAAATACAATACTGTACATATAAGGTGAAGTATTTACCTATGTTCCGACTTACGTCGAAATTCGATTTACAACGCAGCGTAGGAACGGATCTCCGTCGTAAGTTGAGGACTACCTGTACAGTAAACTCAATGCTACATTAAGAACAGTAGAAAAGGGACGAATATTTGGTCTCGTTTTACAGCCCAAGACCTGCCCCATCTGCAGTCACTGAGTCAACCATGAATTCATCTGAAGACCAAAGTATTTAGAGCAGGGGTGTCAAACTCATTTTGATCTGGGGGCCGCATACAGCTTAATCTGATCTCAACGGGGCCAGGCCAGTATACTCATTCCAAAAGTCCACTTTTTTTCTTTGTATTAGTGCAAAGAATAAATAAATTATAAAAATATTTACATTAAAGGGGACCACATATTGGTTTTTTAAATTTTTATGGTATGTCTGTGTGCTATCCAGACCCCGTTCATTCAATTTAATACAAAAAATAATTCTTAGATAATAAATTATACCCTTTTTAATTCTGCCATTTCTAACTTCCGTTCTAAACGACCTGTTTATGATAATGAGCTCTGAAGTCCACGCCCGTCAAAACTCTGTCTCCGCCCTCTGTAACTGCCAGTATCTCAAATCTGTTGTTGTTTTAAAATTAGCCTTTTTTTATTACTCGTTTGACTTACTGTTAGTGCTAGCTTAAAAAATAACTTACCGAAAGCTGTTTGTGTGCGCCGCCATTAGCTGCTCCTTTTTATCATGCCCTCCCGAATCCGAGCTCTTCCTCCTCCTTCGTACAAACAGCCCGCGTAGCTCCTGCTAGTTGCATGCGGCGCTTTGGTCCACCACGGCTGCACATCCATCCAGATAAACGCAAAGAGTGTTTCCAGTTAATTTGTCCATATGAGGCAACCTAACCTCTGACCGGACCGGACCCACACTGTCCTCAAAAGCCAGCAGCTAACTGCAGCCCGATCTCTCCGGAAAAAAAAAAAAAAAAGATGCCGCGACCGGGAAGCGAACCTGTGTCATTCGGATAACGAGTCCAATTCACTACCTCTAGACCAACCGGGCAGTTATGCAAAAAGCAGTCTTTCATTGTATAAGAAACAATCACAACCACCTACATTTAGAACGCTGAAGTTTTGATTAGATTTTGATGAAGTGAAAGGTATTCTTAAAATAAATAAGTTGCTAATCTGAAAATATATCGATCAGTGGTGATTGATGGTACAGACTGTCGTCCCGCGAGTAAGTGTGTGTGTGTGCAAAGTTTTCTGCCGGCTGCGGGTTGGGAGCGATATTACACTAAAAATTGAACTAAAACGTAAAAATAACAATTATAAAGTATTATTATGTCGATGTATATATCTAGTTTCACCCCGATTTCTCCGAAACAAAAGGCTTTAAATAAAAAGGGGAAAAAAAACGATGCCGTTGACAGGACGCGAACTCTGGTCTCCTGCGTGCCGCTCAAGTGTCGTAACCGCTCAACCAAACTGACAGTTGTGCAAGAGCAGTCCTTCATCATATAAGAAACAAGTCCAAACCGCGAGAGTGTGTGTGCACAGTTTCAACGAGACAGAGTTCATTCAAACAAGGTAATAAAACATTCTGGTTTTACTCAAGATGTGCTGCTGGCTGGAGCAGGGCTGAGCCCATAGCCCCCCCGGGGGCTAAATAAATGAATAAATAAATAAATAACCGCCAGGTCCAGAGCCATATAAAGTGAGAGTTGCGACACTTCCATAGAGATCCGTTGTAAGAATGGAATGCGGAAGTCACGTGGGTCATGGAGGGGGCGATTTGTTCCATGCTCTGTTTAACAGTCTGACTCTGCCTGCAGTAGCGCTCCGTTGCCGCCAGAGGGCGCAGCTCCACAAGGTTTCCATGGCCGTTGTTTGGAACGATTGACTGCCAGTTGGCGACTTCAAAGAGTGTCAGAACTCTCTATATATACGGCTCTGGCCAGGTCAGTTCCTAAACTGCTCGGCAACCGTGACGTTTTTTATACTGAAGTGGGTTGAGCCGCACCAGGGGTTGCTAGGTTGAGGGGCTGGACTCAGGTTTGGTGTGGGTTGTGGTTACGGTTTGTGACGTCACAAACCGCAGGAAGTGCAATCGGAGTGTTTCTATCTAAGATAAATAAATCTACTTAGAGTAAATAAACCACTGGGTGCATTTTTTTTAGCACTAGGACTGTTTTTTTATGAAGTACATACCCAAAGTTCAGTAAAAAAAACATTAAAAAGTGAATTTTGAATGTGTGGTCCCCTTTAAATTAATTGTCCTTTTACACTTTTACTCAGTTTAACATTTAAGTGCATTGCACATTAAAAAAACTGATCAGTGATTGCACGTTTTAAAACATTTAGTCAACTGTTTTGTTAAATACCCCGATGCTGCTCAATTATCCAGGTAGAAAATTCTAAAAAAGCTAAGTCTGGTCCTCTGGACATTAAAACAAAAAACACAGTTTTGTTAAAACACTTTCCTGCATGTTAAAAATGCATCAAACCCATCCATTTTCCACATCTAGGAAGCAATTGTGAACACATAAATTGAGCTTTGAGCGTAGCTGTTTTATGTTCATTAGTGAGAACAGAAGCTCTGATGGTGAGTGGTGAGAGAAAAACTGCAAATTCAGTCTTGAGTTCGCCTTTGTAGCGGTGCAGACATGCGGCTTCGTGCACTCGGCCCATCTTTTAAGACGTGTGCGTAATTATTCTTCTAAAAACCTGAAATCGTTTCTCAAACTCCCTCAGCAACCCTGAAATCTTGTTTTTGTACGGTTTCACATCAGGAGGAACACTTGCTGCACACACGAAGACAGGGAAAAAGAGCAGAGCCTCCGCTTGCTATCTGCTGCGTCTAAAACACAGCACCCCTGTGTCCTAGAGGCAGCCGGTTTGAGTAGGACAACATAGGAACTGACTAAAACACAGCGCCTCTATAGCGGACAACATAGGAACTGCATATTTTTAAGAAAATAGCGTTTATTCTTTTTTTTAAATAATACAGATTCATCAGCGGGCCGACTAAAACCCCCTGGCGGGAGTCAGATGTAAAGACTGCTGATGCTTGGCAGAAAATAGGTAAATAAGAGAAAAATCCCAAGCACAGAAACACATTTTCAACAGACTGCAGAAAAACAATTTAATTCAATTTAGTGTATTTATATACAACAGATTGTTATCTGAGGGAACTGTATAAAAACATTCACGTACACAAAAGAACCAATTAGGATAAAGTTATCTGTCCAAGAAAGGAATCTATGTTGTAAAACGTGTTGCAACAGTCAAAGTCCAGCCCACAGCCCAACTGAAATGATCCGATGGAATCTATGCAAACAAGCAGTATGCCAGTTCTCCTCGCTGCTAAACGGTTTGAATAGTGAATGTTTGTAATTTGCAGGAGTGTTTTTCTGGACTGTAACTGAACTGGGAACGCAAGTGAGCCTTATCGCTTTTGGTGTGGGTATACCGTAGTTAACCGTGTATAAAAACTGAGGTAGTCCCCGCCCCCTCCCCCCAACCCATCCCTGTCCAAACCAGTGCAGAGTGATGGATCCTTCAAGCAAAGGAAGCAATTTTATCCCCCACTAGGTGCAAAGATGGAGCCAGGGGGTGGTTAATGGTGGCCTTGGCCACCATAAATTGATATTTGGCCACCGCAATTGTTTGAGGAACAACACTTTTAAGCAATAAGAAAAGTAGAATGCATGGTTTCCTCAAATGATAGGGGTGGCCAATATCATATCTCATCCATCCATACGTCCGTCTATCCATTTGTTTGTCCATCCGTCTATCCATTCGTTTGTCCATCCGTCTATAGATCTATAGATCAATAGATCAATAGATAGATATTGGCCACCTTGGATTTTTACGTGGTAACCCCATTTTTGAAAGGAACCTTTCTTACACCTAGAAGCAGCCGAAACCAAAATGGAAGTCGGAACCGCATTTATTTTTCAAGTTATTGTGCTCAAAACATTTACTGAGGGACAGATGTAATTACAACTTCCCCCTTTTTGCTCTGCCACAGGGAGCAAAGATAAAACAAATTTGTACAAATTGCAATGAAGTTGTGAAAGGAGTGAGTCAAACATACTCTACAATGTTGAAGTTTTAGATCAGAAGTTTGTTTAAACAAATATCACTAGGACTCTATCTAGAGGGAATGCAAGTGAGCCTTATCACTTTTGGTGCATGTTATTTAAGTGGGTATACCGTAGTTGACCGTGTATGACAACTGAAGTAGTCCCCCCCCCAAACCATCCCCGTCCAAAGCAGCGCAGAGTGATGGATCCTTCAAGCAAAGGAAGCAATTTTATCCACCACTAGGAGCAAAGATAGAGCCATGGGGTGGTTAATGGTGGCCTTGGCCACCATAAATTGATCTTTGGCCCCCGCAATTATTTGAGGAACAACACTTTTAAGCAATAAGAAACGTAGAATGCATGGTTTCCTCAAATTATATAGGGGTGGCCAATATCATATCTCATCCATCCATCTATCCATCCATCCATCCATCCGTCCGTCCGTCCGTCCGTCCATCCATCTAGAGATCAATAGATAGATATTGGCCATCTTGGAGTTTGACGTGGTAACCCCATTTTTGAAAGGAACCTTTCTTACTCCTAGAAGCAGCCGAAACCAAAAAGGAAGTCGGAACCTCATTTATTTTTCAAGTTATTGTGGTCAAAACATTTACTGAGGGACAGATGTAATTTCAACTTCCCCCTTCTTGCTCTGCCACAGGGCGCAAAAATAAAACGAATTTGAACAAACTGCAATGAAGTTGTGAAAGGAGTGAGTCAGATGTACTCGACAATGTTTAAGTTTTAGATCAGAAGTTAGTTTCAACAAATATCACTAGAAATATCACTAGAACTCTATCTAGAGTACACTCTACTTATGTTATGGTACGTCCTGACCAAACGCGTTTTCAACGGCAGGAACGTCCAGTTTACATGCAAAGTCAATGGGGGACGCACCTCCAGCCACGTCTTGGCGTCGCGCGTCACGTGACGTGCGTGTTGAGCGTGCTGGAAAAGCGTTTTCCGTGCACGTGAACCCGCGTCAGCCTCCAAGCACGCGTTGAACATTGCTGAACGTTTTCGCCGTTCAAACGTTCAAACGCCGTTCAACTCTGGTTGATCAGGGAGAGTCGGGGGGGAGTCGGGGGGAGGAGAGAGGGGGACGCGGAAACGAGGGGGCGCGCGCACTATGTGACGTATTGGGACACAGAAAAAACCCGCGGAGTCATGGACTATGGAAGAGAAATCTGTGTGTTCGCGACAACTCCTTCACGACCAGTCAAGTCTGCTCTCTACAGAGACTGGCAGAGTGCAGTGAGGAACTCGTTGTACTGGTAAGCTCCTCCCACACCCCCCGCCGCCGCAGCTTCTCGTTCTGGTCAGGACACAACTGGGTCCAGTGCGTCCACTTGCGTGCGTGACGAGCCTTTTTGCCGTTGAAAACGCGTTTGGTCAGGATGTACCATTAGGATTAAAGAGCTGCCTACTCCCCAGCACGCCAACATTTTGTAACATGACCCATGCTTAAAAGCACGAATTATAATTTAAATGTAGAATTTTAAAAGAATGAAACAAGGTTGAGTCAAGTCTTCGGGACAGATTCTTCATTGTAGAAACATTCCATCTTTTACAGGGTGACAGTTGAAGATGGACGCCTCCGCCCCTGGACAACAACAGGGCCAGAGGCCTCCATGTTCCACTGTCCCCCTCTTACAATGCTGTTATTTCAGTATCATTCAGCCCTCTGTGAATAGCAAGCGGTCATTAGGGCAATAACAATCAATTGTTAGACTGAATGTCTTTTTGCATAGGAACAACTAGTTTTGTCAGTCAACAGGAAACCATTTGATCCACTATGAGAAGGTGCTGCATATAGGACTGAGTTTGTAGCAGCTCCTGAGGCCCTGTACACACGTAGCCGGATATCAGTAAAACCGAACAGTTTATCGTGCGGTTTGGCCTATCATCCACACGTGAACTCCGGTTTATGCAACTACAGCAAACCCCCGAGTTAAGAACGAGTTCCGGACCTAAGGACCGTTCGCAGCTCGATTCTGCCGTAGCTAGGGGGTGAAAATAACGTCTTGTTCGTAGGTCATGATTTCGTTTGTACGTCGCGGAAATAACGCTATCGGAGCGCCGCACACAAATTTATCGGCATGAGACTGAACAAGCTGACATACTGGGCCATAAACATGCACAGAACTTTATTTACAAACACTTATCTAACACATTACACCACACATTCATCCATAAACACACACAGTAACTGTACAGCAACGTTAAACATTGCTATTCAGCACAGCACATTCAATACTGTACTGTAAAATTATTACAGAATAAAATAATTAATTAAAACAGTACAGAATAAATAAAAATATAATTTCTTACTTTGAGATGGTCAAAGCCGACATCTTAGGTTGCCATGCGTTGATGTTGTCGGCCGAGCAGCGCGGCGAACCATGGCAGCTGCTGAGGCCTGTGTTAGCTTCTGCTAGCTGCCTGTTAGCCAAGCCATGAGCTGGTGTTCGCGCGGCAGTCCGGCGCGATGGATCGGTGATCGATCCTCGGCTGCTGCTCCAGGCTGAGACGTCCACAGAGCTCGTTTCCAGCTAGTAATTAATCCATATGAGGCAAAGCCGGCTGCCGAAAATGGCTGCCGCAGACGGTCCGGTGTTCTGCTTTAACTTGTGACCGTGTAAACTGGAGACCTTCTTGTAGCATTTCCTGTTATGACCGGAAGTTGAACAAATATTGCGCAATTAAGACAAAAATGATCAGAAATTATCATTTTTATCTTATTTATTATTTATAAAGCCTTTAAAACAACCACAGCTGCAACAAAGTGCTGTACACATGAAATTAAGAACATTTAAACACAATTCTTTTTTTTTTTCTTTTTTCTTTAAAATAATTTCATATTTTTATTAAATATGATACGTTCGTAGGTCCGGGTTGCCGTAGGTCGATGGAGTCGTAGGTAGGGGGTTAGCTGTATAAATTAATAATAAAAAACTCAGAGCAAAGTGGAGATTTGAGAATTCTCCGCGTTCGAGTCTGCGTGTAGACTTTTAGAACCGGAGATTTCTGCTCCAGCTGGAGCGGCGCTGACGTCACATAATGCTCGGCGAAAAATAAAAGCTAAAATGTCAATATACCTGCTCTGACATGATTCCCAGTCGGACAGGATTCCCAGTCGACATTTTCCAGCGTTTTATTAACTTTGTACTCCAACACAATACTTAATAGTAGTTCAACCTCATGGTCTGTCCACACAAATAAAAAAAAAAGAAATAATAACAGGAAGTTGTGGTTTGCTTTGAAGGGTTGTGACGGCACTACACTGCCACCTATGGGTTCAGCATATTCTTTACAACGCTCTGTGGTGAAAATAACCGAGGACATGTAGACGAACATTTTAAAGATCTGAACATGTATGTACAGTAGGGGTGTAACGATACACAAAACTCACGAGACGAGACGAGATGAGACAAATCACAGATCTCGCGAGAACGAGACTAGATTTTAACATTAGTTCAAGAAAACTTCAAAGATCGGTTTTATGCCGCAAAAAGGCTTTTATTCTGTTTTAACATGTATTACAAACCCAACTGATGTCTTCATTTTACTGATTGAATCTCCTTAGACCTTAGAACGTTCAACTTTGTTTAAAAAAAATAGATATTCACGCAGGACTTTCCAAAAATTGAACATAAATATCCGCATCAGCACTGAATCTGCCAAGTACCCTCTCGAATCTGCAGCCGTCACTCACCAGTGTTGCCAGATTGGGCGGTTCACCGCGATTTTCCTTCTGACTTTTGCGGGTAAAGAGTGCTTTGGGTGGGTGGGACTCTATCTGGCAACACCGGTCACACCGGTGTTTACGCGTGTGTCTTTACATTCGGGGCAGCGTCGGCAGCGCCGGGACCCTCCATCAATGTAGAGGCGTCTGCGGCACCGGGACCCTCCATCAGTAGTTGGGGCGTCTTCTATAGCAACTTCATCCGGCGAAGCCATGCTGTCCGTGACGCTGACTTGCTAGGGGCTCTGCTAGCGCTAGCATTAGCGTCTCGCGAGACAACGTTACCTCTCAACGAGAGATATCGCGGGAGCGTTACATGCCTAATGTACAGAGATATTTTTTGTGTGCAGATATTCGTTTTTCACACACCAGGCTACGTGTGTACAGGGCCTCAGACTGAAGACCTTTGAATTAAAGACAAAACATTTCAACAAAGAAGCATCTGTCAAGAGAACCTGACTCAACTTTACTAGATACATCTACTTGGATAACGGAGCATGCATCAAGATTAAAAAAAAGTGTTTTCACCAACAGCAGCAAGATGTTTAAATTGGTTTTATTTTACCAGCAGTGTCTACTTTATTTACACAATTAGGCAGTAATTAAAATGTATGCTAAACCTAGCTTATGGGAAGGTTGGTTCTGATCCTCACTAGTGAAGGAGTGACCTCACATCCACCGTAGCATAGCCACACTGATGGGAGCTCTGCTTCGACTATCTTTTTTGTTCCCGTTGTTCTTGTTTAAAACTTTTTTGTGCCTACACTGCACACCCCACTACAGGTATGACAGTAGCCCACTTGTAGAGTTTTTTGTGTCACTGCCTTGTCATCATGTTCTCCTGCCATCGTGGTTTGGTTCCCAGCCCCCCTCCAGCCTCAGGCTACGGCCTGTCATGGTGGCTGTCTCCATGGTCCTCCATCTGCCTGCACAGACCAAACTCTATGGACCTGTTTGGCTCTGCAGGGAAAACATTGGATGTTCTCAGTCTGCTGGACCCATTTCTGGGTGACAGTCTGGGAGGGCAGCTGCTGTGGTCATTATCATCAAGCTGCTAGCAGGGTCTGCTAACGCTGCTAGCAGGAGCCTCCATCTGCCTGCACAGACCAAACTCTATGGACCCGTTCGGTTCCGCGGAAAAACCTTGAATATTTTCTGTCTGTAGGACCTGGTGTAACGTGGTGGTGGTGCGTAGGAGGAGAGCTAGCTTAGCATTAGCAACATGTGCTCTGGCATAGCTTGGAAAAGAGCGACAGAACGTTGATTCCCACTTGCACTTTGTTACATAACTTAGAAAACCATACAATGCCAGGTCTCCATGGCAGTAAGTCTAATATTCATACAGGAATATATAAAGCGTATAGTCTGTATATCCTTCACCACTCATTACTGAGGTGGAGCATGGCAGCTAAACGTGTACACACTGTAGAGCTCCCAGCTACACTACTGACTTCTATAATGAGTTATGACATATCAAATAAAGGAGGCGCCACCGTGTGATGTTAGAAAGGTACTACAAACAATAATATACAAAACAATAATATACATACTGATTGTTACACTGGTTCTCGACTGCGATCTGTGAAGGCAGCTGCTGAGGTCATTGTTACCATCAAGGGGCTGATGGGACCTGTTAACAAGACCTGCTAATGATGCTAACAAGGTCCTCCATCTGCTTGCACACACAGTACGGACCCTTCAGTTCCGCTGGGAAACCTGAAATGTTCTCCATCTGCTAGACCCGATTCTGGACTGTGGTCTGTGAGGGGAGCTGCTGCGGTCCTTATTGCCATCAAGTTACCTACAACTCCAGCATGGCAGCACGAAATTTGCTTGGAGAACTACGTAGCTGCAATTGTTGTTGTGCTTACCTGCTGCCTCGGTCAACCTCCTGTGTCATCTGGACTTTCTCCTGTGCTACTCTTCAAATTATGCTGTGAATTACATCTCACTGCTTCTTGGATATTTTTTCAGAGCTGTGGGTCTGCTGTTAGCAGCTAGCTCTGTGCTAGCTTCCCTCGGCTTGGCTGGCTCATCGATGTATACCTACTCTGCTTCCCAGCTGATTGGACTTCTCCATTCCACCTTCTGTTTCCACCATAAAACAACTGGGCCTTCTGCGTAGACCTCGTTAAATCCATAGAGGCTCTCAGAAGAAATCCGTTTATTCTCGGCAAGCTGGGTCTGACTCCATCCCTTCGGTCTGGTTTACGAGACGTGTCGCACCTCAATTACGTCATCAGAACGCTGCGTCTGTAGTCCCTGATATTGCTGAAAGAACACAACGCACGAAGTGGCAAGGAAAACGTGGAGTGGACTTCAGACTGCTTAAACCTCTTCTAAAGGCTTCTACTCAAACTGGTATTAAAATAGAAATTTTCAATGTGCAATCACTATCCAACAAATCATGTCTAATTCATGATCATATTCTGGAGAAGAACTTGGACCTCTTGTGCCTTACTGAAACATGGCATCAACCAGATGTGTACAGTTCTCTGAATGAAGCTTGTCCCTCTGGATACAGTTATCTGCAGAGAGCCCGTTGCACTGGCCGCGCTGGTGGTCTGGCTGTAATCTACCGTAGTAATTTAAAATTATCCCATCTGGCTTCTCAGGACTTTTCTTCTTATGAATGTTTGGCCTTCAACCTCAAAGACCCCTCCTAATGAATGTTATATTGATTTATAGGCCTCCCAAACTAAATGTTTCATTTAACTCAAAGATGCATGACCTCACTTTTTTCTGCACCTCTGTGATTTTTTTTTTCTTGGGCCGCTACCGGTGTATGAATGTGTGTATGAATGGGTGGATGGCTGGTACTGTGAAGCGCTTTGGGGCCCCTCATAGGGGGCTGGAAAGCGCTATATAAGTAAGCTCCATTTACCATTTGGAGATTTAAATATCCACATTGATAATTCCTCTTCCCCTCTGGCAGCATATTTTAAGTCTCTTTTGGACTCTCTTAATCTCACTCAACATGTTGACGTCCCTATGCACAACAGGGGACATACTCTGGATTTGGTGATTACAGACACTGTACTCATCAATAACTTATCTGTATATGACATGGGTGTCTCGGACCACAGTGTCATCTCCCTGGAAGTGCCTTCAACTTCGCCTGCTTCAAATCCAAAATGACTTGTCCAGTTCCATGACTTTAAAAACATTTCCCTTGAGGTTCTGTTCTCTCATCTTCACTCCCTGACCAATGTCAATCATTCATCTGCAAACGACTCTGTGGACTACTACAACCAATCTCTCCAGGAGCTTCTGTACCTCCATGCTCCCTTGAAAGCAAGACTGGTGTCTTTCTCCCGTTCAGCCCCCTGGTACACTAGTGAGCTACGCAAGATGAAGGCAACTGGCCGTGCTATTGAGAGACGTGTAAAATCATCTGTTCACTCTGTACATAAGCAGGCATATAAAGAACATCAGAAAGCCTACGCCTATTCTCTTAAAGAAGCACGGTCCAAATATTATCCCAACATCATCAACAACTGCCCTGGAAACTAAACAGCTCTTCTCCACAATAACTCATCTGCTTAATCCCATTAAACAAACTCATGAGGACTCTGTTCAAAAATGCAACCTGTTCCTTTCATTCTTTAAAAACAAAGTTGACTCTATCAGATCTCAGCTCCACAACCTCCCTGATCTTTGTTTGCCATCTACCCATCTGCATTCTGGGTCCCTGAGCAGCTTTGATGAAGTTGTTCAGAGTGAAGTGGAGACCATCATCAAGAAAATGAAGCCTTCATCCTGCGCCCTGGATCCCTTCCCCTCGTCTCTCATAAAATCCAATCACTCTGCAATAAGCCCATTAATCACACAAATAATAAATAAGTCTCTACAATCTGGTCATGTTCCACTGCCTCTAAAAACTGCCATCATTAGGCCTCTTCTGAAAAAAATCCAATTTAGATCCAGACGTTCTTTCCAATTACCGCCCAATTTCCCACCTCCCATTTCTGTCTAACATGCTGGAAAAAGCAGTTGCTGCTCAGCTGCAGATCCACCTACAACAACACTCCCTGTAAGAGAAGTTTCAGTCTGGCTTCCGAGCAGCTCACAGTACTGAGAGCGCACTGCTGAGAGTTACCAATGATGTCCTCATGGCTGCTGACATTGGTTTTCCCTCCCTCCTTGTCCTCCTTGACCTCACTGCAGCTTTCGACACTGTGGACCATAGTATCCTCCTCCACCGTCTTCATGTGGAGGTCGGTCTCTGTGACACTGTCCTGGACTGGTTTAAATCTTTCCTCTCCATAGGCTGGAATGTGTTAGTCTTGGCAATGCCACTTCCCAGACTGTCTGTGTCTCCTGTGGTGTCCCTCAAGGGTCAGTTCTGGGGCCCCTGCTATTTTCCCTTTACATGCTGCCTTTAGGTCAAATTATTAATCAGTACAACATTTATTTTCACTGTTATGCCGACGATACACAGCTTTACATCAGGACTGGAGCATCATCATCATCACCATTGTCATCTCCATCTTCACTCACTGCCCTCTCTACCTGCCTGGAGGAAATAAGGGCATGGATGAATCAGAACTTTCTTCAATTAAACTGCTCCAAAACTGAGGCCATACTGATTGGCACCCCTCACCAAGTACAAGCAACAACTATAACAACAATTTCCTTTTCTGGACAAGACATCCCCCTCTCCACCTCTGTTACAAATCTTGGAATAAAAATGGACTCTCATCTTACATTTGAAAATCACATTAAGCATCTGTTTAAAACCTGTTTCTTCCAGCTTCGAAACATCTCCAAACTTCGTCCATCTCTAACTTTTGCTGATGCAGAGAAACTCGTCCATGCCTTTGTCTCCTCCAGGCTCGACTACTGCAACTCCCTGTTTATTGGAATCCCCGGCAAAAACATTCAGAAGCTTCAATATATTCAAAACAGTGCAGCAAGGATTTTATTGAGAGCTCGTAAATTTGAACATATTACCCCCCTTCTCCATAACCTCCATTGGCTTTCTGTCACCTATAATTCAGTACAAATTTGCGCTCATTACCCACCAATGCTTAAACGGAACTTCACCAGATTATCTAAAGGACCTTCTTGTACCATATTCATCCACCCGGTCTCTACGATCACAGAACAGTAATCTCCTTCACCTTCCTCAAACCAAATTAAAGACCATTGGAGACCCGGCATTCTGTGTGGCTGTCCCCCGCCTATGGAACTCCCTCCCTGACTATCTGAGAGCTCCACAGTCACTGGTTGACTTTAAAAAAGGCTTGAAGACCTTTCTTTTTAAGCAAGCCTACTCTGCCTCCACATGATTTTATCTCTGATTTTAGTTGATTTTATCATCGTTTTTAGTTGATTTTATTACTGATTTTTGTTAGTTTATCATTGATTTTACTTCATTTTATCACTTGCTTTTATTTGATTATTGATTTTAATGTCACTTTGTAGCACTTTGAGATTTTTGTTAATGAAAAGTGCGTTACAAATTAAATTTATTATTATTATTATTATTATTAAGTTGCTAACCGGACCTGCTAACAAGTCCTGCTAAGCTGCTAAAAAGACAACGCCGCTAACAGAACAGAACCATGATGTTGAAAGAAGCTCACCGTTAACCCAATCCCATTAGATACATTTCTTTTTCAGCTTTGGTGCCTTGTTTGTTAGTATTTTAGTAGTATTTTTCATAATGTTTTAAGTATGTTTGCTGCATGCTTTGGTATTTCTTGTTGTTGCTGGGGTGTTTATTTTTTATTTATTTTTGGCAAGTTGAGACCTTCTCGTCCTAAGCATTTCATAGCATTTTTGACTTTGTGTTGATTTATGACGAATAAACCTAACCTACCACTAGGGCTGGAACCAGTTT
>JBBPBX010028286.1:0-18519 GCA_038048925.1 Garcialebias charrua
AGTATTAAATTTTACCCCAATCAAAAACCCTGGCTAAATAAGGATGTCCGCACCCTGCTGGCAGCCAGGGACACTGCATTCAAGTCTAGAGATACTGAGGAGTTGAGAAAGTGCAGGAGAGAACTGGATGATGGCATAAAGAAGGCCAAAGCCGCGTATGCACAGAGGATCGAGGGTCAGTTCATCTCACATGATCCACGGAGCATGTGGCAGGGCATCAAATGCTTAACAGACTACAAGGGCAAAAGCAAACAATGCCCCAGGGACCCATCCCTGCCTGATGCCCTCAATAAGTTTTATGCACGTTTTGAAGATCCAAACAGACCAGCTAGCACCAGACTCACCTCATCACCAGACGAGGAGCACCTCAAAGTGACCGCAGCAGAAGTGAGAGGTAGTCTCAGAAGGATCAACCCTCATAAAGCTACGGGTCCAGACAACATCCCAGGGAAAGTTCTGAAGGAATGTGCGGACCAGCTCTGTGAGGTGCTGGCTGACATCTTCACCACCTCACTTGCACTGGAGTCAGTTCCCACCTGCCTGAAGACCGCCACCATCATCCCAGTCCCAAAGAGCTCCACAGTGACTGGTCTGAATGACTATAGACCGGTGGCCCTCACCCCGATAGTCGCTAAATGTTTTGAGAAACTGGTCATGTCCCACATCAAGGCAACCGTCAACATCAATGAGGACCCTCATCAATATGCATACCGTGAGAACCGATCAACAGAGGACGCCATTTCTTCCGTGGTCCACACTGCTCTCACCCACCTGGATCAGAAGGACTCATACGTGCGTCTGCTCTTTGTGGACTTCACATCTGCTTTCAACACCATGATCCCCCAAACTCTGATAGACAAACTATCTACACTTGGACTAAGCCCCTCTATTTGTAACTGGGTACTAGACTTCTTAACAAACAGACCACAGTCCGTGAAGATCCACAACTTCTCCTCCTCCACCATCACCCTCAGCACTGGCTCTCCTCAAGGATGTGTGCTGAGCCCTCTTCTGTTCACTCTGCTCACATATGATTGTACAGCCACACATCCAGGCTGTCATATTGTTAAGTTTGCAGATGATACAGCTGTGGTGGGATGCATCACAGATAATGATGAATCCAGCTACAGACAGGAGGTGGAACATCTGGAGAGCTGGTGCAAAGAGAACAACCTTCACATGAATGTGAAGAAGACGAAGGAGATGATTGTGGACTTCAGAAGGAACAAACACACCCACACCCCACTGTATATAGGTGGATCTGCGGTGGAGGTGGTCTCCAGCTACAAGTACCTGGGTGTACACTTGAATGATAACCTCAGCTGGAGCAACAACACCACCAGCCTGATCAAGAAAGGTCATCAGAGACTCTACTTCCTCAGACGGCTGAGACGAGCTGGTCTGAGAAGCTCAGTCCTCACCTCCTTCTACAGGTGTGCAGTGGAGAGCATCCTGTGCTCCAGCATCAACGTGTGGCATGGAGGCTGCACAGTTGCAGAGAGGAAAGCTCTACAGAGAGTGGTGAAGGCTGCACAGAAGTCTGTGGGAGTCAGTCTCCCCACCATCACAGACATTTACACCTCCAGATGCAGAAAAAGAGCCACCTGCATCATGAAAGACCTCACTCACCCAGCACACTCACTCTTTGCACCACTCCCCTCGGGACGGAGGTTGAGGAGCATCAAATGTAGAACCACTAGACTGAGGAACAGCTTCTACCCTGAGGCTGTCAGACTCATGAATAAATAAATAATAAGAATAAACACTGCAAAATGTCACATCATGTTGATACTGATCTGTTTCTTGTTGCTGCGTTCATCTGTGACCATCTGCTCATAATGACTCATGTTCGTGCTGCTGTTTATAATGATGTTTTTCTACTACATTAGGGCTTAGTGTATTACTAGCTGATGTCTCTCTTAGTTAATCCTAGATGTTATTATTGTTTTTCTCTTGCATTTGTTGTTGGATGTAACTGGGACCCTGTGTACATAATCTCGTTTTCAACACATGTACTACATGCGGTGCAAATGACAATAAATTCTCTCTGACTCTGACTCTGACTCTGATAATATAGGTGTGTGTGTTGGTTCATAAATGAACCCCAATGTTTGTATACTGTACTTTTACTGCAACTCCCTTCTCTACGGCCTCCCCAACAAATCTCTCCACAAGCTACAGATGGTCCAGAACTCAGCTGCCCGTGTCATCACTCAAACCTCCTACTATAACCACATCACTCCTGTCCTGCAGCAGCTCCACTGGCTCCTCCTACTATAACCACATCACTCCTGTCCTGCAGCAGCTCCACTGGCTCCTCCTACTATAACCACATCACTCCTGTCCTGCAGCAGCTCCACTGGCTCCCGGTTAAATCACGCATCATCTTCAAAATTCTACTCCTCACGTTCAAATCTATCCACAACCTTGCCCCTCCTTATCTATCTGACCTCCTACAAATCTCCATCCCATCACGCTCTCTCAGATCCTCCTCTTCGCTACATCTCCATGTACCCTCTGCCCGCCTCTCCACCATGGGGAGCAGGGCCTTCACCTGCTCTGCCCCTCACCTCTGGAACGCTCTACCACCAGACCTTCGAAACACCACCTCCCTTTCTCTGTTCAAGACTGCTCTGAAAACACATCTCTTTAGACTAGCTTATCATTAACTTTACTAAATGTATTTTTATTATTTTGCATTTTATAATCTTTATGTATTTTATATTTCAATTTGTCACTGATGTTTGCACTGTATTGGTTTGTGAAGTGTCCTTGGGTGTCCTGAAAGGCGCTTTTAAATAAAATGATAATTATTATTATTATTTTACTTTCAGATGGGCTTGACGAGAGTGTGGAGCTGTACTCAACACCACCAACAACCTCTGTTGATGTCCAAACACAGTGGTCATGCTCAGGGATGGAGGACCACTCCTATTCCAAAGGACCCACAGAAATATTTATTGGCTGTTTCTCCCTCTGGAATAATCATGTTTATTTCAGATGCTTATGGTGGTAAATGCAGTGACAGGTATATACCATACCATACCATACCATTTTATTTATAAAGCACTTTAAACAGGAACAAGTCCACACCAAAGTGCTGGACAAACAAACACGCAACAGGCAACACAGACAATGAAGTACAACACGAAAAACATAAAAACATTGCAGATCATAAATCAAACGATCCAATACAAATCAGCTGGCATTGAAAGCGATGGAGTAGTAGTGAGTTTTTAACCGGGATTTGAAAACCGAGAGGGAGGGGGCCTGTTTGATGAGCAACGGTAACTCGTTCCAGAGTCTTGGGCCTGCTACAGAGAACGCCCTGTCACCCCTGCGCTTAAGGCGATATATATATATATATAACACAGTTATATATATGTGTGTATATAACACAGAACTCTGGGTTTCTGGACTATCTGCAGGCTGGTGATGAGGTGATCGTGGTTTCACAGTGAGGGACCTGCTGCAAGAGCTATGGTGTCAATGTAATCGTTCCAGCATTCACACGCAAAGGATGCCAGCTTATTTCAAGTGAGAAGTGAGAAGACATTAAATGTAAACATTTTTCTCAAACATGTACAGTACTGGTGTACTTGCTGTAAATGTAACACAACTCTTAACATGTTTTTTAAAGGATGCAATGTTAACTATATTACATTAGAAAAGTATTTGCTGTCCAAGTCTCTTGGAGGTACCCTCTAAAATGCACAGGTAGGCAGCCATTTTGGGTCAAAGGTCAAATTTTGGTCATTTTTCAGTTTTACTCATGTCGAACTTTGACGAACTCCTTCTCAGGCGTTCGACCTATCGGCTTCATTCTTGGTCAGAATGCAGTTAAGGCATGGGCCTTTAAAAGTTATCAATAAAATTGACTTTTCGTATATGTTCAGGGGGCGTGGTGGAGCGGTGAACTTGGCGTACTCGCCGAAACAAACGAAACGCTATAACTTTGTCAGTTAAAGGTCAATTGACACCAAACTTGGCATGAGGGATCCTGGTTGGATGCTTGACGATCCTATGTTGTCATAGTCTGACCTCACCTAAGCCCCGCCCCCTCAGAACAGGAAGTGACTTTTTTTGCTTGGAAAGCTCCAACTCTGGCTCTCTTGACCTAATCCAGATGATCTTGTGTCAGATGACTGATAACAAGTTGGTCTCACTTGCTTTAAAGCGCCAAAGGTTTTCAGCAGAGGGCGTGGCCGTGGCAGTGCGGCGAAGTCACAGGTCACGCCACCGCCATACGTTTTGCTCTAGATTCCACATGTTTCAGCCCAGCTTCACCAAACTCACTGACATCGATCCTTGTTCACCCCCCTACAGGATTCCATTGCAATACTTGGTGGGCGTGGCCTAATTCCTCAACAGCGCCCTCTAGAATATTTAAAAAAAACAGCCCCCAGCCATGCTTTATCCCAGAATAATGAAACTTGGTACACATGTGTATCTCATCAGGAGCTACAAAAAAGTCTCTTGGAGCAATGGTCCAAAGCCAACAGGAAGTCGGCCATTTTAGGTCAAAGTCACAATTTGGTCTATTTCATTGACGTCATATCTGAGCGAACTCGTCCTAGAGCTTTCGAGATCCAGGCGTCAAACTCGGTCAGCACTACCTTGAGGCATTGAAGGTCAAAAGTTATCAAAAGAATTTTTCTATGTCAAAGCATGTGGGCGTGGCCAAGCCTCAAATCTGGCCATTCTCCATGAAACATCAAGCTAAAATAACTTCCTAATATAAGCTCCCAACTGCACCAAATTCACTAAGATCTATATTTATCCATCCCTCGACAGGACTGCAGTCCAATATGTAGTGGGCGTGGCCTGATTCTTCCAGAGCGCCCCCTAGAATTTAGTTTAAAAATCAGCCCCCAGCCATGCTTTATCCCAGAATTATGAAACGTGGTATACATGTGTAAATTGTCAGGACCTACAAAAAAGTCTCTTGGAACCCTGGTCCAAAACAAACAAAGTCGGCCATTTTGGGTCAAAAGTCATTTTCCGATGTTTTTGAATTGCGTATTTAAACCCCTTCTATTTGAAGCTTCGTGTGCTGCATTTATCCCGGTTTCAAATATTATCAAAAGGTAGTTTTGGTCATAAATTTCACACCTTTCTGGTGGTTTAAAGCCACTCTATCTCTCACGCCCTTGACATAGTCAAGATGATCCTGTGCTAGAAGACAGATAATACATTGATCTGATGTGTTTTAAAACACTTGAAGGTTTTGTTGGAGGATGTGGGCGTGGTTGTGGCAGCATGGCGAATACAAGACCAGCAGGCGATGCTAGAGCTCTGGAGTTTGCATGTGATTTTGAATATTTGGCAAATGCGCACCATGATCGCGACTGGGCGGACTAGCTAGAGTTCCCATGCTCACCACAATAAGGCCGGAGCGGCGCTAAGCTGCGAGGGCCTCAACGCCGCTTGCGGCTTTAATTATTATTATTATTAAAAATTACTTCACCTAGTTGGACATCTTTTCTTTTTGTATGTTCTACATTAAAAAGGCTGAACAGTAAAGTAAAATGTATTTTTATTTTTTAAAACACTAGATGGCAGGTTGCACAACGCTCTGGCTTCCACATGTAAACAGGAAGCTCTGATTCAGTGATCTAAATATTCTGATATCCAGATAAAAGTATTAAGCTTCGATTTAAAAGGGCCACGGTCAGTTATCTGACGTAGCTCAAGCGGGAGCGGATTCCAGAGTCGAGGTGCGGTCGCAAAAAAGACTCCGGTAACTTTAGATTTCTGTAATGTTTTTAAGCTAATACGTGGAGTTCCCCGTCAGCGTCGCGCCAGAGGCCCCGCCCTCTGGGTATTTAAGCGACTGACACCCATCCATCTTTATCTTTTTTGCCCTTCACCTCGCTTAACACCTGAACTTCGTGGGACTTCTCTGTTGTCGCATCGCTCGATTGAGGTAAGCTTGCTCCCTACACTGAGCGTACAGAGAAATTTTCCTGCGTACTGCTAGGCTGGCGAAAGCTAGTCCAGCGTTTTTCTACTTACCTCGAAGTTTTCTTCTCTTTCCGCAGCTGCTTTGCTCGACGGCGCTAACTGCGTCACAACCCACTGCTAACCATTAGCAGGCTATAACCAATGAAAGCAAGATGACAGAGAGGACGGCTTTGAACAAAAGGAAACTAGGAACAACTTTGACGCTTCTCGTCTCCGGACATGGCTCCAGAGAAAGGAAAACGGAAGACTAAGAAGAAGAAAACCAATAGGACGACGAGTCCTCGCTCGCGCCCCTGCCCCAACGGATGTGGCTACTCTTTCTCGGCGACGGACACCAACGAGGCCTGTCCTGTCTGCCTAGGGATTCTGCACGTGAGAAAGGTGCTGGAATTCTCCGACTCCTGCTCCCACTGCCGTCGAATGTCGGCGGTAGTGAGGAAACGTCGCGCGGACGCGTTGGCTAAATCCATGGCTAAGGCCGCGCGCTGAAGGTCGCACGTCGCACAAAGCTGCTCGCTCCCGAACCGGAGCTCGACAACGTGGACCTGGAATGCAGCAGTCGAGTCAGAGAGGACAATGTGTCAGACTCCTCGGTTGCCATCGAGGACTCGACGCCCGAAGTGACCAAGACACGAATATGGTTACAGGGGAGAAAGTGTGGATTCCTCCCAGAACCTGCCGCAAATCCTATCGGAACCGGACTTGTCTGTCCCTGCTCTGTTCGACCTGAGCCATAGGGCGGCGGATGCCCTGCAGGTCACGTGGCCAGACCCCACGCCTCGCCAACAGGCTACGAGGCTGGTGGGAAACTACTTCTATGCGAAGCAACCGACAACGTCGCAAAAAATGCCAATTTTTCCGGACTTCCTCATGGAGCTCAAACGCTCCTGGGCGGAACCCGGAGCTCCCATCACGCTGCCACTATCCCGACTCCTTGATGTCACGGGAATGGAGACAGCGGGCCTCGCCAGCGCATCCCATATAGAGGAGACTCTGGCGGCTCACCTGGCCCCCACAGCCACGGGGACAAAACCAACACTACCCAGCAGGGCCTGCCGTGCTTCGGAGAAACAACTTGAGAAGTGCTACAGGGCTCAGGGCCTCGCGGCTCACGCAATGAATGTATCAACCATCGTGCAGGTGTACCTGGCAAAAAAACTGCAGGATATCCAGGTAACAAAAAACGAGCAGGCTGCAAAGGAGGCCATGGAGGAGGCCTGCCCTGTCTCTGACCTCGTGCTCCGCATGATGGGCACAATAGCCATTTCGCAAGGCAAAGCAATGGCGGAAATAGTTGTCGCCCAGCGCCATCTTTGGCTAATGTTGTCGGACCTCCCGGAAAACCAGAGGTCCAACTTTCTCCAGCACCCAATCGAGTCGACGGGACTCTTTGGGGGAGCCCTGGAACGCGTCCAGACAAGGCTGGAACAAAGACGCAGACAGGCGAAAGCCCTCCGCGAGGGGTTGCCGAGGAAAAGCTTTGCACCCCCAAAGGAAGACATGCGTGGCCTCCCACGGAAGAGACCTGCTGGTGACAGTGAAACTTTCCAGTACTGGCCGAGGGCCTCTTCATTGACCCCGTGTGGAAAGCAGATTTGGACCTGATGAAGCAGGACAAACTGATAATTTTACAGGTTTGCCCGCCCACGTGGTATGGGAACCTAACATTTTGAGCCCAGTCTCTGCTTGTAAAGTACTACGAGGAGCTGGTGACATGTGTGCACGTGAAGTAAACACGAGGGAGACCATATATTGTGTCTTTAAACACATATAGTGCCACCCAGATGTAAAGGATTTTAACAGGGGTCAGTATTAAGCTGACCTCTTTATCCTTAATTAATTTACTTATTCAGATTGAATAGTAATTTCACGGATTCTTTTCTTTTTCAGTTTACCCAATATTTCTGTGATCTTTATGATGGATAAATAAATAAAGCCATTAAGTGACAGAGACGTTAACTTAGTTTGATATGTCAAAGACACTATCATTTATTTAAAATAAATCAACTAAATTAACACCATTACACTTGATTGACATGATTTCACTTTCTTTCAATTTAACACGTCAGCACACTTGAATTACAACACAACAGACCTAAATACAGGGTGTTAAACATATTTAGTCTGAGGGCTCTTTAGCTTAAATAGTTTCCAGCTTAGAATTGAGGGAAAGGAGATAGGAGGAAGATGGAGAGATGGTTTAAAGGAAATTGTCTTGAGCATGTTACCAAAAGTGACACTTCTCATCCGACTTCTGCTAAAATCCAGGTACGTTTGTAAACAGCTCTTTACCTTCGACGACGAGTCTGATAAAGAAATGACACCAGCCTTTCAGATGCACAGAGTCCTTCAGGCCCAGCACGTCCAAACTGGTTCTAGTTTACGTTTTCAACGTCTCCTGGGTTCCGCATCGACCATCAGAAAATGCGTCAGCTTCAGGCCTCTGACTTCAAGATAAACTTATTCCAGGAAGGAATAAACAAAGTTTTGAGCTTACGCTCGTTCGAAGTGGACTCATAACAGCATGTTATCAGTCCCCAGCTGGATGACAAGTCTTTAGCGTGTGACTGAGTTCACCCAGCTCTTTGGGAAAGGTTCACATCTCTTTGAAGTTCCCAGCAGACTCATAAGCGTTTCAGCAAAACTTAGAACTTAAAAGAAGATCATGAGAGGAGTGAGACTTGTGTCTTTTTCATTGGTCCATGGACCAGTCGAGCAGTTCACTTGTGTTATCATGACCCAAGGTTACAGCCAGCAGCAGAGAGAAATGTTTAGGAAAAAGACAGAATAAGCTGGAGCCCTTCTCATGAAAAACAACAGATTAACTGTATCCTGACTTTCTAAACAAAACGGCCGGGCCTCTGTGACCCGAGACTTCAACTTTAACACAACAGGAGTGACACAGTAATACTCCATACAGTATTAAAAGAATAACAGTATATAACATATATCATGAAAATGGCAAAAGTTATTCTTTTGATCACATTAGAATAAAATCAAAGATAGAAATAGTCTCTTTTGGTGACTATGTTCTCAGATTACAACTAATGGAATGATTTGTAGTAAATGTCTTGCTTTACTGAAAGGTCAGTAAAGGTCATCTCTGGAACAGTTCAAAAATACACAGGTGTATCAAAGTGGACACGGTCATGCCCACTACATCTCCCCCCTTTTGGAAGCCATCGCCAGTCCTTGGGGATGGGGTCCAACACGAAAGGAACATTGAACTGTCTCTGATCTTGAAGTAATCCAGCAAGTGGAAAAGAAAAATCAAAATTATAATCCCATAAAGTTTTTTGGAACTTCCATACTGTTCGGAGGTAATCCCATTGCGAAAAGCTTTTAATCCCTTGGAAAACTGAGTCTGTTAACTCTTGGAAAACAAAGTCTGTGATCCTTTGGAAAACAAAGTCTTATAATCCACAGCGGTAATTCCACAACGATTAGTTTTGTTGATTGATCAGCAACAATTGTTTTCATAATCAGCATGTAGAGGGGATCCCTCGATTGACGCAGAGGAGGCGACCCTTGGATGAAGGTTGAAGACCAAGCGTTGGAGCTGCAGGTCCCCACATCGAAGGTTGTTGGCTGGTTGGTTTCCAGTCAGTGCCACTCTGGTTCTATGTGTCATGCAATTATGTGGTTTTTAGGTGGGCTTATGATTGGGATTTTACATTAAGCCTTACCTATATGCACCTGGTATGTAAGCTATCATGGTTTAGATCAGCTACAATTACCAATTAAGGGGTGGATCAATTCTGTAAAATTAGATATAGGGATCTGTACCTATAAAATTTTGGAGGGCTTCTGTAACGAAGGCCTCTAATTCCAAACTATTCCTCCATTCATTACTTAGTTTAGGTTAAACTAAAATAGAAAAATGAAATATAGTTTGATCTAAATGTCTGTTGTCTTTTAGACGAACGACGTAGGATTTGGTATTCCTAATAAATTTTGAAGTCTATGGCGAGACTCATCAAAATGAATAGACAATCTAGAATAGAAACGATCGAATCGGTTCAATTTAGAAATTGTGAGACCAGTGTAGTTTATGGTACCTTGAGTAGCTTTAAACTACATTGACTCTTCGACGATTGAGATTTAACAAAACGAACTGCATGTTGGCATAGTTAAATCCATATCATTCATTAACCAATGTTAATACAAAACCTTTTTGGCTGGGAGTGTTCAGAACCAAACAATATCTCAACTAATGACAACAGTAATGACTAAACAACAAGGAAACAACGTTTCACTGCTTCGACACACTCTTGTCGTCAGATTCCAAAGTGCAACACACAAGAAAAACAGGTCTCAACTTTATGACCGAGGTCAAATTAAATCTCGTGGATTTAAACGGTTGTTAAGGTTAGTTTTTTGTTGTGGGTTTTAGGCTTAGCGTTTCTAAGTTCAAATTGGACAATGCGACTTATAGGGTGGGAAATACGGTAGTTTAAACCTGATTAGTTTATTTACTAACTTGTGTTTGGACGACCTTATTATCCCATGAAGTCGGTGAGTTTGTGAGATCTTTGTCTTTTGTGGAGTCATTGAACGCCTTGTAAGGTTTGATCTGATTTCGATGTACCCATTTAGCAATTGGCTCTTTGCGGCCTTTGCTGATTTTGATTTCGTAGACGACTGAGGACACTTTGTCTGTTATCAGATGAGGTCCAGTCCACCTGGGCATTAGTTTGCGGGCGAGAGTTCCGGTCTCGGACCCTCCTTTCCCGGTTGCTGGGGCGAACGTATAGTACCAGACTCTGTCTCCCACTTGGAGTTCATTATGAGAGGCCTTCTGGTCGTAGTACGCCTTGCGTCCTTCAGCGGATTTTTCCAGGTTTTTCTGGGCGAAAGCAAAAGTGTTTCTGAGGTGTACATTCAAATCTTTCATGTATTGTTGTGTAGTGTAGGCTGTCGCCATGGCGGCGTCGCCTGGTTGGTACAACAGGTGTAGAGGGAGAGTCATTTGTCGACCGGTCATCATCTCGAAGGGAGAGATGCCAGTTGATGTGTGTGGAGTGGCTCTTATGGCCATGAGGACCAGAGGGAGTTTCACGTCCCAGTCCTTGTGGTTTGCAGCCACGTATTTCTTCAAAATACTCACCACAGTTCTGTTTGCTCTCTCTACTTGGCCTGAAGCCTGTGGGTGGTAGCCGACATGAAAGTTGGCCTTGACGCCTAGCGTCTTCCACAGTTCTTTCATCACTTCACCTGTGAAGTGTGTACCTTGGTCTGAGTTCACCCGAAGGGGAAGTCCAAACCTTGAGAATATATGATTCATTAACAACATAGCAGTGGTTTGTGCTGTGTCGTTAGGAGCTGGTAGGCATTCTACCCATTTGGTAAATGCACAGGTTACCGTGAGAAAATATTTATTTCCTCTAGAGCTCTTAGTGAGTGGTCCAACCCAGTCGATCTGGAGGTCAGACCATGGGAATGCAATGCCTCTGCTTTGCAGTGGTGCTCTGTGAAGTGGTCTGGTTGGCTGAAACTGGCCACAGACCACGCACCCTTCAATGTAGTCCTTGACATCCTTTTTCATTCCAGGCCAATAGGCAATTTGTTTTAATGCCGTCAGCGTGGCTTTATCTCCTTTGTGTCCTGCGGACGGGAGATCATGGGCATGAACTAACATCACCCCCCTTTGGTCATGGGGAACCACGAACACAGGTGAGGACGTTGGTCCATGAGCGAAAGTTAGGATGCCTTTGATTAGTTTTAGCTGTTTGCGCAGCTGATAAAGGACTTTAAGGTCTGGATCGGAATCCAGTTCGTCTTTAGACGGAGTGTTTTTCTCTGGATCAGTCAGGTACAGTATCATGGAGTTGATAGCAGGATCCGACTCCTGTAGTTGGATGATGTCTGGGTCAGTCAGTGCAGGTCGTACAGAGACTGCGTTGTCAGCAGGTCTGGCTGCGGCCTGTGCACGTGTGACTGCCATTACCCTGACTGTAGGTTGTATTGACAGAGTCTTGATTAACCAGGAGGGGTCGAAGGACCATAGAGGACCTTCGTCGGCTCCTTCTTTGGCTAAGGAATCTGCAATGTCATTGTAGTACTTGTCATCGCCTGGGACTCTAGAATGTCCTGGAACTTTCTTCCAGTAGATCTGTAAGTCGTGTGATGTCACCAAGTGATCACACGCTATGAAAAGCTCTTTGTGTTTGACCACTTTTCTGTCGCTTGTTAGGAAACCGTTCTGTTTCCACACAGCGAGGTGACAAGCGAAACTCAAACGAGCATAGTTAGAGTCAGTGCAGATGACTAGCGTCTTGATGGAGCGTTCTACTACCATCTGGAGAGCTATTAGGATTCCTGCAATCTCAGCGTACTGAGAAGTCTGAGAGCCTAATTTGTAGCTGAAAGTTATCTGTTCTTGGTCTTGGAGGAGGACCCCTCCAACACCTGCCCTACAGATTTTGTCGCGGAGGAATGAAGATCCATCCACGTACAATGTTGTCATATCTTTGCAGATATTGTCATCAAAGAAGTGGTGATTCGGGTCTTCAGTTACTGGGGGTTTTACCTCAACCGGCGGCTGGGTGGCTGGTACATCTTGTGTACACTTCTGGCAGATTGCCAAGTCCGTCCCCAGATGAGACTTCTTGTTTTGACCATAACGTATGTCTAGGTTAAAACTTTGAAGCGCCATGAGCCACGTTGCAACACGTGAGTTTGTCACCACACCATCTCTGATGCGTTCACTGTTAAGAAAAGTCACTGGCTGGTGTTGTGTTTCCACAATGATTTTCTGTCCACCAATGTAGCTGGAGAAATGTTTAACTGCCCACACTGTGGTCAGTAAAGCTTTCTCACAGTCTGAGAATCTCAACTCGGGGCCTGCCATCGTTTTGCTGGCGTAGGCTACTACACGTTTGTCTCTGTCGTGTATCTGGTACAGACCTGCACTTATGCAATGAGCTGAGAAGCCCACTTCCAAGTAAAACTCTTTGTTGTAGTCTGGGTAGACTAAACAAGGGGCTGACTTGATCCTGTTTATAAGAGCGTCCATTGCCTGTTGCTGTTTGTCAGTCCAAACAAATGGTACGTCTTTTTTAAGGAGTTCAGTCAGTGGTTTCGCAAGGTCCGCATAGTTTTCGATGAATTGGTTCGAGTAGTTACACACGCCCAGAAAACTTTGTAGTTCTTTGAGATTGGTGGGGACTTTGAGATTGTCGAGGCCTTGGGTGCGAGTCAGCTGTGGTTGTACTCCGTCTGGACCTACAAGTAGGCCAACGTAGTCCACTTTGGTTCTGCACCATTGGCATTTTGACAGTGATATCTTAGCACCAGCAGTTGTTAGTTGATTCAGAACGTGGTCGATCTCAGCCAAATGTGAGTCCAGTGTTGGCTGCCTCAAAAGGACATCGTCCACGTAGATCAGTGTCCCACGCTCGTGGGCGTCTGGACATGCTTTGTTCAAGAAGATGTTGAACTCTGCAGGTGAGTTAGCGTAGCCAAAGGGACACCTGTTAAAGGTGTATTGACGGCCACCAAAAGTGAAAGCTAGTTTGTACTGGTCCTCGGCGCGCACAGGGATGGTCCAAAAACCAGAGGCGACGTCGAGGGTCGAGAAGTACTTACCATTGGTGACCTTGGGCAGTTCCTGTTGGAGTTGCGTCATAGGCCATCTGGATAAGGGAACTTGTTTGTTTAGCTTTCGGTAGTCTATAGTGAGTCTCCACTTACCATTTGGTTTTAACACCGGCCATAAAGGCGCAGAGTAAGTGCTGTTACAGTATCGGATGATACCTTTTTCTAACAGGTCATTAATGATTTCTCTGATAGGTTGATGTGCTGCCAGAGGAATCTTGTACTGTCTGACAAATGCAGGGGGAGCATTAGGCGGGGTTGGGATGCTCACTGTGTGGAGCGTGGTCAACCCACAATCCATCGAGTCAGTTGAGAATGATTTCTCATATTTTAGAAGAACTTTGCGAAGTTTGTCCCTTTCTTCATCAGTTTTCAGGGCGTCGGCTTGGGCGACCACCTGGTCAATCTGTGAAGCAACTGAGAGGGGTTCTTGTTCTTTGGGGAGCTCCAGTGAGTCCCCTTCAGTGTCGTAAAACCTGTCAACAGGTAGTGCACTGTAAGTTTGAGGGCATAGACTGTCTCCTTTGTTGAAACCGAACCTGCGGACAGTGTCCTGGTCGGACTCAGTGGGGGAGAAAAGAGCTATGGCCTGTGTTGGTTTCGTGAACAAGACTTGCCCCGTGTGTTGATTTGGGATCAAGTTTTCTGGGAGTCCTCCCAGAAATGGAATGCTTAGCTCAAAATCATGAAAATCAGTAGAGATCAACCATCCTAACTGTGTGTTTTTTGGGATCAGTACCTCTTCTGTGCTTGTGTTGCACACAGCAACAGTCGTGGTTCTGCAGTCGAGGGTCACTTGGCATGTGGCCTCCATGGACAGTCCTAAGTTGAAAAACATAGGAGATGGTTGAAAGTATGCCTGTTTTGTGCTAATAGCTTGTCCTTTCATGATGTGACACATCACTGGCTTGTTCATAACCTGAGGTGGTACCTCAGTGTTATGGCTGTTAGCAACCTGGCAGACTGGTATGGTCTGTCCAGCCTTAAGGTTCTCTGTGGTTAGCACAGGAGAGTCCTTTGTGGCCGTGTCTAGTGACCACAGTACATTGTTGTTGATGTCCACTCGGACACCTAATCTTACCAAAATGTCGGAGCCTATGTAGGTTGCATGTGGTAAGTTCGGGACCACGAGGAACGGGTGATCCAGTTCTCGTTGGTTCCAGATTAGTTTCAGGTCAATGATCCCTATTGCGGTCATTACCTGTTTATCGTTGGGGTCTAACGAAAAGCGGAAAGCCTTTTTGTTCATATCTAGACCCAACTGTTTTTTAACCAAGGTTCCATAGAAAGCTTGGCTGATCGCTGATTTCTCCGTCCAAGGAGACAGAACAGCATCATCGGTGTGGGATCCTTGGATCTCAACACCTTTGACTACCTGTGGTAGGTAGTGTTCAGTGAGTGCTGACTGTTTCAGCTCGCAGAGGAGGCTCTCTTGTTGGGCCTTTTCTGCCTCACCTGTTGCTGAAGGTTCACTTACCGGGATTGTGCTCTCGTTGGAGGATCCCTTTGTGCCTTCCGCGGTACCTGCTGTTAGACAGTCAGTGTCACCTTGTGTAGGCATATCGATTGGCAGTGGTTGGCTCACTCTGGTCCACATTGTCTGATCGCCATAATCTATAATCGCGTCGAAGCGGTTTATAAAGTCTTGGCCGACCAAAAATGGGAATGAGTCAACGGCGGACACGTGTACCGGGTGGTATAGCGTCATTTCACCAATCTGCATATGAACCATGGCTATAGCTGTTAGGGTTGTTCTCGTCTCTGAGAGTCCCTGCAATACTACAGCACATTCTTTGAGGGGTATTTCCCTGTCAACACCGCTAGCGGCTATCCGTAGCTCCTTCAACAGTGTGGGAGACATAATGGTTATGTCAGCCCCACCATCCAGGAGGGCCTCTTCTGTGAGGACCCCTTCTAAAGTGATTGACAGGTAAGCTTTCTTAGCGGGCCCCTTCCTAATAATGTTACACAGGAACCTATCAGGTTTTTTCCGATGTTTGGGTTTTTTCCGACGTTTGTTACGTCTACCATTGTCAGTGTGATTTTCATTCACCTGTACTGGTAGTGCAGTCACACATGGGACCGAGTGTCCGGTCTGTGACGAGTCATTGTCTTTGGTGAGTGAGCCTTCCCCCCCTTTTTCTGATGAGGGGCTCTCGGACTCTGTAACAATGATGTCATGGTTACAGTCAACGTCTTGTTGACTGTCTGTACCCTGATTGTCAGTATCCTGACCATCAGTATCTTGGTGACTGTCAGCAATTGTGTCATTGTTGTTATTTGTGTGCTCTGAGTTACTATCAATGATAGTGCTACACATTACTCCAGGTTGGTTTTCCTTGTTTGATTTTTTCAAACTTTCTAACAACCGACGTATGTTCTCTGTCTCTTCAGAGCTCAGAGGTTTAGGGCCTTTTCTCTGGAACCTTCGTGATTTCCTGCTTGTCTGTTGTCACCATCAATTTTGATAGAAAATGTATCTATTTTATTTTTGCTAAATAACATATAATTAGTCTTATCTAAATTTAATGATAACTTATTTAAACTAAACCAAGTTTGTAATATTGAGATCTCCTCTTTTAACAACTCAAACATTTGTTTCAAACCATAACCAAAACAAAAGAAGGTGGTATCATCAGCAAAAAGAACACACCTTAGAATACCAGACACTTTTACCAAATCATTTATATACAAAATAAAAAGTTTAGGTCCCAGTATAGAACCCTGAGGGACTCCACATGTGATTCTGTTGAGTTTTGATCTGGTATTGTCTATCTGTACAAATTGACTTCTGTCCTCCAAATAGCTAGATACCCATTTCAAGGTCTGTCCTCTAATACCATATTTATTTAACTTCTCGAGGAGAATAGTGTGATCAACTGTATCAAAAGCTTTCTTTAAATCAACAAATAAACCCACACAGTGTTGCTTTTGATCAACAGCAGTGGACATTTGTTCTGTCAATTCCATAAGAGCCATAGAAGTAGAGTTTTTAAATCTAAAACCATATTGGCTGTTAGTTAAAATGTTATAGTCATCAAGAAATTTGTCTAATCTAATCACAAATAACTTTTCAAGAAAATTGTGGTAATAAGGAAATTGGTCTATAATTATTAAATATAGACTTATCACCATTCTTGAAAATAGGGACAACCTTTGCTACCTTCATATTATCTGGAAAAATACCAGTTGAAAAAGACAAATTACATATGTACGTGAACGGTTCTATGACAGAAGACATTATGTCTTTTACAACCAACATTTCCATATCATACCAATCCTTAGATCTTTTATCAGAATTTTTTTTGTGACCATCATTATTTCATCATCAGTTTCATATAGAAACATAGTATTTTTATGATCATTAAGTAAGTAGCTCACGTTTTTATCAACTTTTGGTATTGTTTTTGCCATGTTTGATCCCACATTTACAAAATATTCATTAAATTTGTTTACAATTTCATTGTTAGCATATATTTCATTACCACTTTTCACAAAACAGCGTGATAAACTAGTTCCTTTCTTGTGTTTATTCAGAACATTATTTATAACTCGCCATGTTGATTTTATTTCACCATTTGTTTTGTTTAGTTGTTCACTGTAATATTCCATCTTTTGTTTCCTTATGATTCCCACCAGTTTGTTTTTATACTTTTTGTATTTGTTTTCAGCCTCAAGAGTTCTATGCTTCAAAAAACAAGAGTACAAATAATTCTTTTTTTTGCAAGCGTTTCTCAGTCCTGTTGTCATCCATGGATGATCAACAGTACCTTTTTTTACATAATTTTTTTGAACACAATTTTTCTTATACAACACATTTAAAATGTTCATAAACTCATCATATGCTTTGTTCACATCTTCAATATAGACATCGCTCCAATTTTGTTTTGTTAAATCCTTTTTTAGTCCATTTAATGCTTTAATTGATGTATTTATTATTGTTTTCTTCTCTACATTTTTATTTGAAATTATAACCTCTTTATTGTAAATTGTAAAAACTGGTAAATGATCACTTAGATCAGTCATCAAAATACCACTTAGTATATTTGCATCAGTTATATTAGTAAATACATTATCAATTATTGTAGAACTGTGTGTAGTTATTCATGTTGGATTTGTTATTGATGGAAATAAATTTATACTATACGTTGGCTCTCGACGGAGGCAGTCGCTAGTCCTTCCCTCTCCCGTCCTTCCCCCCCCCTGCTGCCTGCAGCTCCTCAGCTAAGCACCTCGAACGCAAATTAAGATGGATTGGAGGTTTGGGCATTCGATTCTACGAACAAGATTTCTACAGAAGAACGGCAAAGGGGAGCCGGTCCACCCTCACAGAGTGAAAGAGGATACGCCATGGATTCCTGTGGGTATGGATGGTGTGCGTCTCGCTCTCTGTGCTGTGCTCTGTGGAGGTGAAGAATCTGGATTATATTGGATTATGATGGCAGCGCTTTGCTTTTTGGCGTTTGTGGAGCACTGGTCTATCGCAAAAGAGGGAGACTTCAGCAGGACTTAATGCCTGGAGCACCCGACGTCTGGTCTGCGCGGTGACCTCGAGAAATCAGCTGTTTGCGAGCTTATCCAGAGGGTGAACAGATCACCCTCGGACTGGGACTCTGCACGCTGTGGTCAACATCTGAGGTCAGAGCTTGGATCAGTGGAAAAAGTCCCGAATTGGATCACTTGGAACAGAGTCGCCCTTACAGACTGAAGGCTACAGAAATTACAATGTGAGCCTGAAATGAAAATATTTGTCAATTCTTATCTGACTCCCTTGGAAACAGCCTTGAAAAAGGCTGGATATCTAATTTCTCCTGAGATGTGCTTTACTGTGGACAAAAACAGCTGCTCTTTGTCTTGTCTGCTACCCCCCCCCCCCCCGGAGAACTTTTCTATGAGCGTTATCGGAGGCTATCTGGAATGTCTCATGGACAGAATCCTCCCTGCCTCAGTCTCAACATG
>JBBPBX010028286.1:19737-36681 GCA_038048925.1 Garcialebias charrua
CATATAAGATGTCTAATTATTAGGCATGTAACGAGATCTCGTTGTACGAGATCTCGCGATATTAAACTCCCGCGATATCTCTCGTTGAGAGGTAACGTTGTCTCGCGAGATGCTAATGCTAGCGCTAGCAGAGCCCCTAGCAAGTCAGCGTCACGGACAGCATGGCTTCGCCGGATGAAGTTGCTATAGAAGACGCCCCAACTACTGATGGAGGGTCCCGGTGCCGCAGACGAGACGCCTCTACATTGATGGAGGGTCCCGACGCTGCCCCGAATGTAAAGACGCGTGTAAACACAGGTGTGACCAGTGTTGCCAGATAGAGTCCCACCCACCCAAAGCACTCTTTACCCGCAAAAGGCAGAAGGAAAATCGCGGTGAACCACCCAATCTGGCAACACTGGTGAGTGACGGCTGTAGATTCAGCGCTGATGCGGATATTTATGTTCAATTTTTGGAAAGTCCTGCGTGAATATCTATTTTTTAACAAAGTTGAACGTTCTAAGGTCTAAGGAGATTCAATCAGTAAAATGAAGACATCAGTTGGGTTTGTAATACATGTTAAAACAGAATAAAAGCCTTTTTGCGGCATAAAACCGATCTTTGAAGTTTTCTTGAACTAATGTTAAAATCTCGTCTCGTTCTCGCGAGATCTATGATTTTCTCGTCTCGTCTCGTCTCGTGAGTTTTGTGTATCGTTACACCCCTACTAATTATATAAATAATATATTTGCCCTTTAACACAAAACTAGAACAAAGGATGTTAAACACTTAATGTGATCACACCCTTACACTAAATGAAATAAACCCATCAACTACATGTTTTTTTTTTATAAAATCAAGTGTATTTACCCCTGGATACAAACAAAAATCCTCATAATAATTCATACAAAAGAAAGCAATATTTAACGAATTTTATTTATTATTTTATTTTATTTATTTAATCAATTCCACAGCCCGGTGCTCGGCGGCACACAAAGTTCAACAATCCTGCTGCAGCAAACAGGTGGCAATATATTTATCCACACAATCAAAACAATAATTCATCAAATAATAACTCAACTTAAAGAGGAAAGTGGCTCGAGCAGTTAATCTCTGTCCCAAAACCAGTGCTCGGCGGCACACAAAGTTTTAAACAAAACAATAGTTCACTTAATAATTCACTTAATAATCACTTAACTTAAAGAGGAACGTGGCTCGAGCGTGAGTCCAGCAGTTAATCTCTGTTCCAAAACCAGTGCTCGGCGGCACACCAAGTTTTAATAATCCACAGAGGTCGCAGATGAAAAACAGCTGGTTTGTTTCACTCACGCTACCGACGATTGGGGGGGAGAAGACAGTTCAAACAGAAGCAATTTTGTTGCATCCAGTCGAGGCTCCAGTAATCCAAAATCACGTCGTCCACACTTCCAAACAGCTGAAGATGACACACCCCGCTCCTCTTCACGCTTCCTTTCCGCTTCCTTTCACATTTCTCAAAAAGGGGCGTGTTCACCGGTGGACCAGCTGGTTTATCTGTCAGCGTGTTAGGGGATAATTGCTCCAAAACAATAAAGGGGTGGAGAAATTTAGGATTTTAAGCGCATAATATTTATTGGTGAAGGTTCAGGCTGTTACACTCCCCCTTCCCTGAAGAAAGCCGAAACCTGTGGAGGCGCTGTATTGTCGGCATTAAAACCCTTTAAATTCCTCCTCATCGCTGTCCTCCTCAAAAATCTTTAGGAGTGTCTTTCTTTGCTCCCTGTCAACTTCTTCAGCGGTAGGATAGCAAGGTTTCATTTGTGTCACATTTACTATGCGAAGATCCTCCCCAGTGTCCTCCAAGACGATCTCATAGTTCACAGGTCCTAGTTTTTGGACAATTCGGTAGGGACCTTTCCAACGTGGAGCAAGTTTGGCAGAATAAGACCTATCTGCCCTTGAGATGGGGTGAGTGCGAAGCCATATCCGATCTTGAATCTTGAAGTCAGCTTCTCTTCTTCCTTTGTCATAGTACTTTTTTTGTTTTTTGCGTGCCTTTTCCAAGTTGTGGGTAACCAGGTGTCTGAGTTCAGTCAATTGTTTGGCTGTGGGATATGCAGGCGAATCTGGATCACATAGGTGTGGTTGGAGTTCATTATCTAGGGGTCCTCTTAAAGAACGACCAAGGTTGAGTTCGGCAGGGGTCACTCCTGAGGATTCATGTACAGCTGAGTTGAGAGCAAAGCGGAATTCCGGTAAGTATTTATCCCAGGTTTTATGTTTTTCTTCCACATATGATGCAATCATTGCCTTGATGTTGCGGTTTATCCTTTCTGTTAGGTTGGTTTGAGGGTGGTATGGTGATGTCCGCTTCCGCTGGAGATTCTAACGCTTGCAGATGTCTTCAAACACAGATGATACAAACTGTGGACCTTGGTCGGAGAGGATGTAGGTTGGTGTATCCCAATGGGTGAGTATTTCTTTGTTCATAATGTGAGATACAGTCTCTGCTGTCGCCTTGCGGAGGGGAAATAGTTCTATCCAGCGAGTGTAATAGTCAACAAAGACTATTACATACAGATTTCTGCTGGTACTGCGAGGCAATGGTCCCATGAGATCCACCCCTAGCATCTCCCAAGGTTTGTGGACTAGAGTCTGTTGAAGCTTTCCACGTGGTCTCCGGTTCTCAGGCTTGTAAAGCTGGCATACCTTACAATTGCGCACATAATCTCTCACATCCAGGCTCATCTTGGGCCAAAACACAAGGGCTTGTAATCGCTTGTATGTCTTATATCGTCCAAGGTGTCCGGATAAGGGATCGTCATGATAGTGATGAAGCAACTGTTGACGGAGAGACGATGGAATGTAGATTTGATGCAGAGATTTATGAGGTAATTGTGTCACTTTGTACACTTTATCTTCCACAATGGTGAATTTGGTTGTTGAACTTTCAATGATTTCTCCCGTTTCAGTGATTTTTGTATAAAGGCTCTGTACATCAGGATCAGTCTGCTGTGCTTTCCAGATATCCTCATCAGTTATTTGTAGATGTTGTGAGGTATCCTTCATTGAACGTAACACCGCAGCACAGGTGGGTGATTGATTGTAGTTCATTGGTGCTCTCGATAGGGCATCTGGCACTGTATTGTATTTACCTTTACGGTATTCTACCGTAAAGGTGAATTCTTGAAGGCGAAGAGCCCAACGGATCAATCTTGTGCTGGGTTTTGTGGTTTTAAAGACCCAGACGAGGGAAGAATGGTCAGTTATAACAGTAAAATGCCTCCCTTCCAGATAATATCGCCATTTTTCAAGAGCCCATACCACAGCAAGACACTCTTGTTCCGTGGTAGAATAATTTCTCTCTGCTCTATTTAAGGTGCGACTGGCAAAGGCAAGAACATGCTCTGACCCAAGTCCTGTTGTTTGAGCTAGGACAGCACCCAAACCAACTTCACTTGCATCTGTATAAACAATAAATGGGAGATTAAAATCAGGATGTCCAAGTATTGGTGGTGAGACAAGGTGATTTTTTAGAGCCTCAAAAGCTGCTTGACATTGGGGAGTCCAGAGGTACTTTGCCCCTTTCCGTTTTAGAGCATTGAGGGGTTCAGTGAGCTGTGAAAATCTTGGCACAAAGCGATGGTACCATCCAGCCAGTCCGAGAAATCGTTGCAGCTCTTTAATGTTCTGGGGTATCGGAAAGTCCTGAACAGCCTTTATTTTTTCAGCATCCACTTCTACTCCAGCAGATGAAACAGTATGACCCAGAAACTTTAGTGATGTACGGAAAAATTGGCTCTTTTTCATGTTTACAGTTAGATTTGCCATCTCCAGTTTGTCAAAAACAGCTTGTAGGTCAAACATGTGCTGTTCTGGTGTGGTGGAATAAATAATGATGTCATCCAAGTAGACAAAACAATTGCTTCCTCTCAAGTCTCCTAGAACTGTCTCCATTATACGTTGGAAGGTGGCAGGTGCATTTTTTAGTCCGAAGGGCATCACTTTAAATTGGTATAAGCCAAGAGGACAGATAAAAGCAGTCTTTTCACGACTTTCTTCATCCATTTTAACCTGCCAGTAGCCACTGTTGAGGTCCAAAGTTGTGAAAACAGCTGCTCCATGTAGTGATTCCAATATTTCTTGGAGGTTAGGGATGGGATAAGCATCAGTGTGTGTAGCAGCATTTAGTTTTCTGTAATCCACACAGAATCTTGCTTTTGGTTCTTGTTTTTTTGGTACCAGGACCACTGGAGCAGCATACGGAGAAGTAGATGGCTCTATAACATCTTTTTCCAACATCTCTTGTATGTGCTCCTTGATGATCTGAAGCTTGATGGGTGACACACGGTAAGGTTTTTGTTTGATAGGTACTTGGTGTGTGAGGAAAATCTTGTGTGTGAGAACTCCCGTGCGACCCAAAGTATGGGTACAAACATTCTTATTGTGTTGTAGTTGATGTAACAATTGTCTTTTTCCAAAATCATCCAGATGAGCATTATCTGTGGCTACTTCCAAGAGGTCCTGGCGTATAGGAGAAGATGTTAATAGTTGTGGACACATTGCAGAAAAGAAGGCAATATGAGGTTGAAATAGCTCTCTGGGCTTTAAAGCAGATGCACTTATAAATGGATAACGGTGATTTTTGTTTGTTTTAAACCAGTAACTATGTTCAGCGACGTCAAACTGTAAGCCAGAAAATAAAATAAAGTCAAGTCCCACTACAGCCGAGAAAGCCAGGCTCTTTGCAGGCAGGATCACGCAAGGCAATGTCACTGTTTCAGATTGTATGGTCAGAGTAAGATCACTCCATCCCAGTGGTTGCCGCTCTTCTCCATCTGCTAAATACAAAGGTTCTCTGGTCCATGGTTTGAGTACATTATGAGGATCCCTCATAAATAACTGATGATCATCTGGTCATCACTGATGATCATTTGGTCATCTGGGTAGATTTGTACACCTGCATGTACAGTTGAAGTAGTTGCTCTTGCACTGTGAATTTCCTCAGCCATGGAGTGTAAAGTGTTAAGACGGACAGAAAGTTCTTCTTTTACTGGGTGGATGATATCAGGTATGAGTTTTGTAGTAATTTCAGCATACTGTTCCTTTAACCGCCATCCCAGTGAAGTGTCAAACTGTGTTCTCAAATACTCCACGCGTTGGTCCACATGCTTAACAAGCTCTCTTTGCTGCTTCAGAAATGAGTCTGTTAGTTTTGTGCTCATTTGATCCATTTGAGCAGCAATTCTTCTTGAAAACTGTTCAAAGTCTGTTTTCAACTCCTCTATTTTTTTTAAGCTATTTCTGGTCATCCTGTGCAACAGTATTTGTCCTTCCATCCGTGTTCCTGTTTTCTATTCCAGAGTCTAGGGGTATTAGAGGAGCAATATGCTCTGGCAGATCGACCAGTTCCATATCCAAAAGTGAATAACTTCAAAGTCAAGTCATCTAAACACTAAACACTAAAACATTTAATAAACATAAGCATAAAATAGTAAAAGTGTAACACTGTCCTGAGTTTTTCATAATAGTATAAAAGTATGAAAATTTACACCAACACTGAAACACCAAACACCCCTGAAACACCAAACAATGAACATAAGCATAAAATGAAATAATAAAAGTGTAATACTGTCCTGAGTTTTTGCATAGTAGTATAAAAAGTATAAAAAGTATATCTATAAAATAAACTGAAGGTTCTAGCATTGACATTTGCAAAGAGTGGCACAGCAGCATATAAGTTAATGTACACAGTATATGTATGAGGTAGTTGATGTTGGTATAGAGGCAAAGTGGCATATGCAGTGAGGCACATAAGGCACATTTGGCATCCTTAGATAAGGCTAGTCAGAGAATGCTGTATATGTATCTGCAGTAGTGTAGATAAAAGTAGTGTAAATGTAAACAGTAGTAATAAATGTAAAGCAGTAGTAGTAAATGTAAACCGTATTAATAAATGTAAACAGTGAATGTAAACAGTAGTATGACTATAGGCAGTAATGTAATACAAACATTAGTGCAAATATGAGAAGTAGTGCAAACTGAATGAGTACATGACCGAGAGTTTAGTGAATAACCCGTTTGATGACACAGAGTCCAGTGTTAAAATCTTTGTGTTGAGTGGTAATGTGTGAGAAAGTTTTTTGTGTTAAGGCAGTTCAAATGGGAGGGGAGGCAGAGCAGGCAGAGTGTTTAGCATTCTGACTGCCTGATGAACAGAGCTGTCTCTCAGTCTGCTGGTTCGAGCCTGGAGACTCCTCAGTCTCCTCCCTGATGGCAGCAGTCTAAAGCGGCTGTGTAGTGGGTGTGTGGGATCACCTGCCATGCAGTGGGCTTTCCGAGTGAGGCGTTTGCTGTGTAAGTCCTGCAGTGAGGGCAAGGAGGTGCCGACGATCTTCTCAGCTGCTTTCACGATGCGCTGGAGGCTCTTGCGGCATGATGCAGTGCATGCACCAAACCACACTGTGATGCAGCTGGTCAGGACACTTTCTATGGCACCCCTGTAGAAGGTGCACATGATGGGGGTTGAAGCTCCAGCCCTTTTCAGCTTGCGGAGAAAGTAGAGGCGCTGGTGAGCCTTCTTGGCCAGTGCTGCAGTGTTCCTGCTCCAGGACAGGTCCTTTGAGACGTGCACTCCCAGGAACTTGGTGCTGTCTACTCTCTCCACTGCGGTGCTGTTGATGGTCAGAGGGGCATGTTGTGCATCCCTCTTCCTGAAGTCCACGACAATCTCCTTTGTCTTCTCCACGTTGAGAGTGAGATTGTTGTGTCCGCACCACAAGGCCAAGCGGCTCACCTCGTTCCTGTAGTCCGTCTCATCGTTGTTGCTGATGAGACCTACCACTGTTGTGTCGTCCGCAAACTTGATGAAGTGGTTGGAGCTGTACGATGGTGTCAAAGTCAAAGTCAACTTTATTGTCAGATCTGCAATATGTACAGTGCAGGACATACACAGGACCGAAATTGCGTTTCTCTCAGTCCCTCGGTGCAACAGTAAACATCTAAACATTGAAACACTGAAACATATAATAATAGACATAAGCATAAAATAGTAAACCTAACACTGTCCTGAGTTTTTTGCATAGTGGTATAAGAGTATGAAAATTTACACCAACTCTAAAACTAAAACATTAAACATTTAATGAACATAATATTGTCCTGAGTTTTTGCATACTAGTATAAAAAAAGAGTATAAAAAGTATAACTAAAATAAACTAAAGGTTTCTAGCATTGACATTTGCAAAGTGGCAAAGCAGCGTATGAGTCAATGTACACAGTATATGTATGAGGTAGTAGTTGATGTTGTTGTAGAGGCAAAAAGTGGCATATGCAGTAAGGCACATTGGGCATCCCTAAATAAGACCGTTCAGAGCACACTGTATATGTACCAGCAGTGGTGTAGATATTAGAGTAGTGTAAATAAATGTAAACAGTAGTAATTACATGTAAGCAGTAGTAATAAAAGTAAACAGTATTAATAAATGTAAACAGAGAATGTAAACAGTATTATGATTATAGGCAGTGATGTAATACAGACATTAGTGCAAGTATGAGAAGTAGTGCAAACTGTATGAGCACATGACCGAGAGTTTAGTGAAAACCCGTTTGGTGACACAGAGTCTAGTGTTAAAAACTTTGTGTTGAGTGATAGTATGTGAGAAAGTTTTAGTGTTAAGGCAGTTCAAATGGGAGGGGAGGCAGAGCAGGCAGAGTGTTTAGCATTCTGACTGCCTGATGAACAGAGCTGTCTCTCAGTCTGCTGGTTCGAGCCTGGAGACTCCTCAGTCTCCTTCCTGATGGCAGCAGTCTGAAGCAGCTGTGTAGTGGGTGTGTGGGATCACCTGCCATGCGGTGGGCTTTCCGAGTGAGGCGTTTGCTGTGTAAGTCCTGCAGTGAGGGCAAGGAGGTGCCCACGATCTTCTCAGCTGCTCTCACAATGCGCTGGAGGCTCTTGCGGCAGGATGCAGTACATGCACCAAACCACACAGTGATGCAGCTGGTCAGGACACTTTCTATGGCACCTCTGTAGAAGGTGCTCATGATGGGGGTTGAAGCTCCAGCCCTTTTCAGCTTGCGGAGAAAGTAGAGACGCTGGTGAGCCTTCTTTGCCAGTGCTGCAGTGTTCCTGCTCCAGGACAGGTCCTTTGAGACGTGCACTCCCAGGAACTTGGTGCTGTCCACTCTCTCCACTGCGGTGCTGTTGATGGTCAGAGGGGGATGTTGTGCATCCCTCTTCCTGAAGTCCACAACAATCTCCTTTGTCTTCTCCACGTTGAGAGTGAGATTGTTGTGTCCGCACCACAAGGCCAGGCGGCTCACCTCGTTCCTGTAGTCCGTCTCATCGTTGTTGCTGATGAGACCTACCACTGTTGTGTCATCCGCAAACTTGATGAAGTGGTTGGAGCTGTACGATGGTGTGCAGTCATGTGTTAGCAGGGTGAATAGAAGGGGGCTCAGCACACATCCTTGTGGGGCCCCTGTGTTCAATGTGATGGTGCTAGATGTGTTACTCCCGATCCGTACTGTCTGTGGTCTCCCGGTCAGGAAGTCTAGCAGCCAGTTACACATTGAGGTGTTCAGCCCCAGACTGTCCAGTTTATGGATGAGCTGTTGGGGGATGATGGTGTTAAATGCCGAGCTGAAGTCGATGAACAACATTCTAACATAGGAGTCCTTCGTGTCCAGATGTGTGAGAGCTGTGTGAAGGGCAGAGGAGATGGCATCGTCGGTTGAGCGATTAGGTCGGTATGCAAATTGGAAGGGATCCAGGGAGTCAGGGTGTGCAGTCGTGTGTTAGCAGGGTGAATAGAAGGGGGCTCAGCACACATCCTTGTGGGGCCCCTGTGTTCAATGTGATGGTGCTAGATGTGTTACTTCCGATCCGTACTGTCTGTGGTCTCCCGGTCAGGAAGTCTAGCAGCCAGTTACACATTGAGGTGTTCAGCCCCAGACTGTCCAGTTTATGGATGAGCTGTTGGGGGATGATGGTGTTGAATGCCGAGCTGAAGTCGATGAACAGCATTCTAACATAAGAGTCCTTCGTGTCCAGATGTGTGAGAGCTGTGTGGAGGGCAGAGGAGATGGCATCGTCGGTTGAGCGATTAGGTCGGTATGCAAATTGGAAGGGATCCAGGGAGGCAGGGAGGACAGATGTGATGCTTTTCATGACTAGCCGTTCAAAGCACTTCATCAGGATGGGGGTGAGTGCTACTGGGCGATAGTCATTGAGGCATGCGGGCGTTGCCTTCTTTGGGACAGGGATGATGGTGGTGGCTTTGAAACAGGTGGGGACGATGGCCTGGCTCAGTGAGATGTTAAAGATGTCCGTGAAGACCGCTGCGAGTTCCCCTGCACAGTCCTTCAGCACACGACCAGGTATGTTGTCAGGACCAGAGGCCTTCCGGGCATTAATCTTGATAAATGATCGCCTTACGCTGTCTGAGGACAGCGCCAGCACCTGGCCATCAGGAGAGGGGGGGAGTTTATGTGCAGGTGTGCTGTTACTTGCCTCAAACCGAGCAAAGAACTCATTCAGTTCATTCAGCGTAGAGGTTGAGCTGTCACAGGTCTGGGGGGGGGTTGTAGTTTGTGATGGTCTGTATTCCCTGCCACAGACTGCGTGTATCCTTGCTGTCCTTGAAACGGTGAGCTATTTTCCTGGAATACTGCTCCTTGGCCTCTCTGATGCCCTGATCCAGGTTCTTTCTGGCTGCCTTCAGGCCCACCTGATCTCTCGCTTTGAAGGCAGCATTCCTGGCTTTCAGGAGTCTGTGAACCTCAGCTGTCAGCCATGGCTTCTGATTAGCCCGAACAGTGATGGTTTTGAGGTTGGTAACATCATCAATGCACTTGGTGATGTATGAACATACAGTGTCTGAGTACTCCTGGAGACATGTGTTGTTGTTTGTGGTAGCAGCTTCTTTGAACATACCCCAATCTGTGGTGTCAAAACAGTCCTGGAGTGCCTCTGAAGACCCCTCTGGCCACACTCGTATCTGCTTGCGGACTGGTTTTGTGACTTTCACCAGCGGCCTGTATGCTGGCTTTAGCATAACACAGATATGGTCAGAAGCACCAATGTGGGGGAGGGGGAGGGCTCTGTAGGCATTTTTCATGGTGGTGTAAACTTGGTCCAGTGTGTTGTTTCCTCTTGTTGCAAAGTTTATGTTTTTGTATGTTTTTGGAAATACACTCTTTAAATCTGCATGGTTGAAATCACCAGCCGTGATGAGAAAAGCATCAGGATGGGCTGTTTGTTGCTCACTGATGTGCAGATATAGTTCATTCAAAGCCTCACTTCTAACTTTGCTGTAGAGCTTGGAGGAATATATACAGCAACAATCATAACAGCTGTAAACTCCCTCGGTAAATAGAATGGTCTGCATTTAATAGTCATGAACTCCACATGAGCTTCTCACCCTATCTCCCTTAGAGATAGGGTGAGAAGCTCAGTCATCCGGGAGGGACTCGGAGTAGAGCCGCTGCTTCTCCACATCGAGAGGAGCCAGTTGAGGTGGCTCGGGCATCTGGTTAGGATGCCTCCTGGACGCCTCCCTGGTGAGGTGTTCCGGGCATGTCCCACCGGGAGGAGACCCAGAGGAAGACCCAGGACACGCTGGAGGGACTATGTTTCTCGGCTGGCCTGGGAACGCCTTGGGATTCCCCCAGAGGAGCTGCTCCAAGTGGCTGGGGAGAGGGAAGTCTGGGCCTCCCTACTTAGGCTGCTACCCCCGCGACCCGACCCCGGATAAGCGGAAGAAAATGGATGGATGGATGGATGGAACTCCACTAAAGGTGAGCAGTGTTTGTAGACTACAGCAGCATCCAGGCACCATACTTTGTTGATGTAAACACAGAGCCCCCCTCCCCATCTCTTACCTCCCTCGAGGGTTCGGTCCGCTTTGTAGCATGTTAGCTGCTCCAACTGAACAGCATGGTCCGGAACGTTGTTGTTGAGCCACGTTTCCATGAATACAAACACACAACAGTCTCTCACAGTCTTTTGTGTCGTTCGTAGCAGGCGTATATAATCCAGTTTATTGTCCAAGGAGCGCACGTTAGCCAAAACCATGGATGGGATCGCCGGTTTGTGTGGGCTAGCTGCTAGCCTAGCTCTGACACCTCCGCGTTTACCCCGCTTCTGTTTTCTGTCACGCCGCTTGTGGCGTTTCCACGGCGGGCGCGATGAAGGGAGGCTCAGGGCTGGCTTCCGCTTTCTGTCCAGCCGCTTGTGGCGCTTCCACGGCGGGCGCGAAGAAGGGAGGCTCAGGGCTGGCTTCCGCTTTCTGTCCAGCCGCTTGTGGCGCTTCCACGGCGGGCGCGATGAAAGGAGGCTCGGGGCTGGCTTCCAGAGCAGGCCGCAGTCACGAAGCTCATGTAGCTTCTCTTCCAGCTCACGTAGTTTCTTCTGAAGTTCACTGTTTATTCCCAAATGAGCGGTTTTTCTGACATCAAGCAGGAACTCACGGCTATACTTGCATTCTTGAACACTTAAACATGACGAAGACGTGCCGGCACATTGCGGCATGCAGGACAAAGAAGACGAAAACACTGTGTTGTCGGGAGAGAGAGAAGCCGCAGCCTTTGCACGCGCCGTCATCTTGTAAGATAACTTGTGAGGTAATCCAGCGGGACGGCTTGATGTGCTGATGCAGGTTCCTGGTCCACCAGCATAGCAGATCTGGCGGCCATTGTGTAATCCTTTTGTTGGTTGTATAATTCTTTACAAGTTGTTTATCTTTTTATTTGATGAGTTTAAACATTCAATGTCTTTATTTACTTTTATGTCCCATCTAGGGTGCCACTTTTTTATGTAACAGTTTTGTAAGACATGCTTTTGTTTGGGGTGCCAGCCAGGTCTCTCTCCTGACATATAAGATGTCTAATTATATAAATAATATATTTGCCCTTTAACACAAAACTAGAACAAAGGATGTTAAACACTTAATGTGATCACACCCTTACACTAAATGAAATAAACCCATCAACTACATAATGTTTTTTTCAAAATCAAGTGTACAGGTATTTACCCTTGGATACAAACAAAAATCCTCATAATAATTCATACAAAAGAAAGCAATATTTAACGAACTTAGTACTGTATTTAATCAATTACACAGCCCGGTGCTCGGCGGCACACAAAGTTCAACAATCCTGCTGCAGCAAACAGGTGGCAATATATTTATCCACACAAACAAAACAATAATTCATCAAATAATAACTCAACTTAAAGAGGAAAGTGGCTCGAGCAGTTAATCTCTGTCCAAAAACCAGTGCTCGGCGGCACACAAAGTTTTAAACAAAACAATAGTTCACTTAATAATTCACTTAATAATCACTTAACTTAAAGAGGAACGTGGCTCGAGCGTGAGTCCAGCAGTTAATCTCTGTTCCAAAACCAGTGCTCGGCGGCACACAAAGTTTTAATAATCCACAGAGGTCGCAGATGAAAAACAGCTGGTTTGTTTCACTCACGCTACCGACGATTGGGGGGGAGAAGACAGTTCAAACAGAAGCAATTTTGTTGCATCCAGTCGAGGCTCCAGTAATCCAAAATCACATCGTCCACACTTCCAAACAGCTGAAGATGACACACCCCGCTCCTCTTCACGCTTCCTTTCCGCTTCCTTTCACATTTCTCAAAAAGGAGCATGTTCACCGGTGGACCAGCTGGTTTATCTGTCAGCGTGTTAGGGGATAATTGCTCCAAAACAATAAAGGGGTGGAGAAATTTAGGATTTTAAGCGCATAATATTTATTGGTGAAGGTTCAGGCTGTTACAATATGTTTCGAGGGTCATGGAAAGGATCGGGTCAGTTTATTTTATTTTACATGATTCCAAATTTAGGGTTAGGGTTACCTTAAAGGTGCTATATGTAACTTTTCTAAAAATATATTTTTAACATATTTCTTCACTCTGTCACTATCTCCTGACGGACTGATGTTAGACAAGTAATCTCTGAAAAAACTAGGCTATAGTCCTCTGGCTTCTCCAGGTGGTACTAAAAGCATTTCTAGAATCCCACAGTGACACGCCGTTAACCAGCCAATAAAAACAGAGTTTAGTTCATGAACAAGCTTGTCATGCCCATCTCCCGCCTGTCCCAGCCCGTAGCGCGCATCCGCGCACGTTCTCGTTCAAAGGATTGCAAAGCGATACAGGACTGTTTTGTATGTGACATAAATGTTTTTTTGTTGTTTTTTTAATAGAGAGAAAGAAAAGAGAAAGTAAGACAACAAAACAACAATTATCCACAAAAAGAGCACAAGGCAAACACACCCAACCTCCGTCCGCAATCCTGCAAAGCACATGACAGAACACAGCAACGAAACATACATGCATAAAGACTAATAATATTCATGACCTTGCAGTAGATTTCTATAAATAAACATACCCATACCTACAAATATATATACAGTATACATACATATACATTTATATTCATTCATATACCCATCTACATATCTGCATATATCTACATATACATCCCTGCATCCATTTGTGTGTGGTTGTGAGCATGCATAAGTGAATAAGGTTCCTCCAATAGAACATTTAGTAGCGACTGTGAAGCATCAGAGATCCGTCCCCCCAAAGCCCGAGGCAGACGAAGGGGCGATCAAAGCCCAAGACCCCAGGAAGGACCCCGAGCCCAGAGTCCCCAGGGCCACCCGAACAGGACGAGCCACTCGCCCACTCCCCAGATCCGACCAAGGGGAAGAACCGGACGAGCCCCACCAGCGACCACATACAATGACCCCCCGGGGTCAACCGCGACAAATTCACAGGCCCCCGCCGGAGCCCGCTGCACCGACGTAGCCCCAGGGCCGGTCACCGAGGCCCGGGCACCGGGGACGCCCACCCCTCAGGCCCAGACCCGACAGGACCAGAGGACACGAGCCCCACCAGGCAGCCACCAGGCCGAGCCGACAAACGCCCAAGCGCCCAACCCCAGATAGTGAGGGCCCCAAGCACGCCCGCAGGCAAAGGAACACCCACCAGGGGGCCACGTGGCAGGAGCGCGACACTAAGTAGCCTCAGATGTATCAGAGAGGGGGCAGTCCAAGTCCCAGCCTGACACTTAAACATTCATACACAGACACACTCATTCAGACCCACCCTCATCCTCACCCTCACTCACAGAAAGACAAACAATAACGACACGTTCCATTCATAATCCCGATGCACACTCTATACCCCCTAGGTCCAAGACATGTACCTGCCCCCTACATGGGGCAGCCCACATCCAAACCCAGGAAGTAGGCCCATTCATTCTGGGGTGGAGAGTAGCAGACATCCAAGATTCGGCCCAACCCGTGCCCTGCCTACAGGACAGGACACCCGAGCCTAAGCAGCCCCAAAGGGAGCGCACTGCCAGCCCCGCCCACGGCGAACCCCCAGGCCCCGAACCCCCCCACATCCCAGGACAACCCCTGATGGCCCACCCCCAGAATGTCCGCCAGGCAACCAGGGGGGCAAGAGAAAAATAAATAAATAATATATATATATATATATATAAATAAATACATAAATAAATAAAATTGAAATGAACAAATCAAGACCCCGACACACACACCCCCGCCCCCAAATGTGCTGTTGGTGAGTGTTGTTCTAAAGCAGTGTTCCCCAAACCACGGCCCGCGGGCCGCATCCGGCCCGCGCGCTGCATCCGGCCCGCCCCCACCTTTGGTCCGGCCCCCAGAAAAAAAAAAAAAATAATTTTTTTTTTTTTTTTTTTTTTACAAATGAATACATGTACAGTACTGTACGGTCACCAAGTACTTAGCCTATCCTAACACAGTTTTTAAAAATGAAGGAGTAAGTTGAATTGTCTCCCTTTCACATAAAGCTGCCGGTACACAGTAAACATGGATGGAAAACTAGCAAACAAGCAAACAAAAACGTATTATTTTCACACAGAGTGGGAGGAGGAGTATTTTTTGTTACATACTAAACTAAAATAACAAAAGTAATAAAAGTTACACACTGAAAGCTTTTTTGAACAAGTGGAAATAAAAAGGCAATGGAAATAAAAAATGCTACATATTAAAATACCAAAAGTAATAAAAGTTACACACTGAAAGCTTTTTTGAACAAGTGGGTCTTCAGTCTGGTTTTGAACAGAGTCAGATCAGAGGTGGCACGCAGCTCAAGGAGGAGGCTGTTCCAGGTGTTGACTGGCAGAGCTTAACTGGCAGAACTTATGAGACCCTGGCCTCCTCCTCTCAGTGTCAGAAGTGCCACTAAGGTAGAGACACATTTATTTTATACAGAGCAGCTGCCTAGTTTTGATATTTAGGTTTTATTGAGGTTTGAAATAGTTGTTGGAGATTTGTAAATCTGCACCTTTGTAAGTCACTTTTTGTAAATAGTTAGTGTAAATGAGGGAGTTTTATATTGTTCAGTTCATTGTTTATTCGTTTCTTTAAAAAATATGGTGTGCTTTTCAAATATTGCGTCCTTTTACTTTGATAAAATACTTTAATTAAACAAAACTAGCAACACATTACGTTCTGTTTTATTTACTTTAAAGAAGTGAGGAGTAGGGATATGAAAAAATTTGTTTTTTGATACTGAGACTGGACGAGTAGCTCTCGGCAAACTGCCGACTTCAAAAGTAGCTCTTGGTTCAAAAAAGGTTGGGCACCCCTGATTTAGGCACTCCTGCAATCGTCACACTTTTTCCTGTTAAAAACTGACTCCGGCCCCCCACCAGAGAAGGGAAAAGTTATGTGGCCCTCACAGGAAAAAGTTTGGGGACCACTGTTCTAAAGTGTACTTAAAAAGGAAAGAGAAGGTGCAAAGGCTGGCATTGTACCAGTTTCCCCTCCACTCCAACTCTAACCCTCTAGGAGGACTCTAGGGGGCAGAAAAATAAGATGTTTTCTTCTATCTGCATCCCTTCATTTTAGTTTTATTCTGTACGGTCTCAAATGTGAGATTGTTATTGCGTTGTATTTAAAATGAATAAATTTAATAAAAAAAATAAAAAAAAACAGGCCCTTATTGTCTAAATGCATAATGTTGAGTGAGCATAGGCATAGGGGACGAGAGTGATGTCATCCTGCCACCCATAACCATAGTGCTCATTCCATTCCCTATATGTGACTTTTATGAGGATGTTTATGAATGAATGTCTAAAGTGTATAATAAAATTGAGTCCCAGGTGGTTCTGAACAACAGAGATGTAAAACCGTTGTAGCACACCCGAGACTCAAATTCCCTACATGTATTAATTTAAGATGAAGAGGGCGGAGGTGCGTGGTGAGGGATGGGGAGAAAATATCTGCAGGAACAATGCTCCCGCAGCGAGTCAGCTCCCCCGCTGACCCTGCGTACCCCCCCCCCAGTTCGCCAAGGTCCACCCAAGGAGCGAGGCAAAAGAAACACCTCTCCGACCGCCAGGCCATTGAGTCAAGACCAGAGAGGGACACGGTCCCGAGGGCCGCCAACAGCAGAACCAACAGCCCACACCCACCAGGGCCGCCACGACCCCTGCGAACCGTAGTCAGCCCGCCGCCCAATAAGACACAAAATCCCACATGGACGACACGGCCAAGAGCGCCCACCCAACTGCCGACAGAGCCAGGAAGCACCGAGAACGGGCCCCAACCAGGGCCCGCACACCGGCCAAGCATGGTCCAAGATAGGGATGGGAATTGTTAAGAAATTATCAATATCAATTCCTTTATCAATATCATTTATCGATTTAATTCCTTATCAATTCTGTTATCAATTCTCATTGGGTTAGGCAAAAAAAAATAGTACACCATTTGTGTGCATGAGGAATTTAATGCTCTTTCACCAGAACAAAAATAGAACTTTTATGAAAAAATAATTCCTAATTAACATTATTAACCACAACTTGTAATTCACAAGTTTCAATTTTAAAATAGTGTAATAATCCATGCAATCTATCATCTTTCATTACAAAAAACAAAACTTACATAGTTATCATCTTCATCCTCTTCTGCCTCCCTCTTCGTCTC
>JBBPBX010028287.1:10597-36679 GCA_038048925.1 Garcialebias charrua
TATACATATATACATATATATATATATATACATATATATATACATATATATATATACATATATATATACATATACATATATATATACTATATATATACATATACATATATATACATATTGTAGTGATACACCTAGCCTCTGATATTTCTGTCTTGACCTTCAAGTACACCTCTCTACACCTCTCTGAATCACTCAGTGTTACACTTGCTTGAACCTCAAGGAGACAGATGGACACTTATATATTTTAACAATTATTATGAATTAATGGACACTAATTAATCAGATTGAACTTTCTCTTTAATGTGTGTTAATTCAGAATTGATCAAACAGTATTTTTGTCATTTCAATGATGATTTTACTAAACTGGTATATTTTAAATATGACAAAGTTAAGAGAACATCTCAGAATGATCATGTTTTGAACTGTCTGCTCTAGGCAGAATAAGTGTCGAAAGTTGAAGGAACAATCCTTCGTATTTGTTTGAACTGTTTTTGTTTCAAAGGAAAAGTGCTAGACATAGCTTGCTTTCGGTCTCCCGTCCTTTCTAAAAACAATGAATCAGTTCTCAAAACAAAGTACGGACTTGTGCACATGCACCTGCATCTTCTCACGTATGTTTTCTATGTTTTGTCTACCCTATCATCTGTCACTCAAACTCACTCATTTGCAAAGTCACACCCTCTCTAGGGGTGCAACAACCAATCAGCAGGAAGTATGGGACTAAGTCACACCCCCTTCTTAAGGGGCACTTCCTGGATTTTGGGTTAGAGTTTTTGGAGGAGAACTACTTGCAACTGTTTCTCTTCCCTGGAAAAGCTGGAGACGTCCGGTCATATGTCAACTCGACCCACGTCTCAGCTGAGAGTCGCGGCAAAGCCTTGCTGTGCCTCAACACTCATTTCTGAAAGAGTTTGTTTTCTGAAGTTTATTTTGAAAGTTCAGCCAGTAGCTGGCTCTGCTCCTGCCGGGAGAAGCGGTTCTTCTCACTCGTCTGAATCAGCTCACCCTATCATCTGTCACTCAAACTCACTCATTTGCAAAGTCACACCCTCTCTAGGGGTGCAACAACCAATCAGCAGGAAGTATGGGACTAAGTCACACCCCCTTCTTAAGGGGCACTTCCTGGATTTTGGGTTAGAGTTTCGAGGAGTACGAACTGTCAACCTGCTCTCCTCTCTGAAAGCTGGAGACGTCCCGGTCATATGTCAACGACCCACGTCTCAGCGGGGATCATAGTAAAGCCTTACTTTGATCCATTCACTCTCCTTTCTGAAGAATTTGTTTTCTAAAGTTTTATTTTGAAAGTTCAACCAGTGCGATTGGAGTCTGTTCCTGCCGGGAGAAGCGGTTCTTCTCACTCGTCTGAATCAGCTCACACGCGCGGAGGTCATCTGGGCGTGAACTGGACAACACAGTCCGTTAGTGTCCACAAACCTCAACTCTTATCTCCAAGACGTATCGTCAACAGGTAACGAGGCGTTGATTGTGTCCTGAACGTGTGGGAAGCCCAGCTGAGATCCGTATGGGAAAGCTTGCCACCCTGGTTGTTTTCAAAATAATTAACTTCCGTTAACTTAGCTTCCATTCATCTCCTTCCTCCTATTTCTTATTTTTCATAAGTATTTAATCTGTCAAGTTTTGTGCCAACAGTTAAGTTTTAATTGTCTGTTTGTTTTAATTTGAATTCTTGTCAACGTAGTTATTAAATCAGAGCTAATATCGATACAAATGTTTATGTAATTTTTGTGATAGTTTCAATAAAAGGTCTATTCTTTTGGTAGACCAACATAAATTGAAGTCTAAGCGTGAAATTACATTACTGGCTAATCACATCGTTAGATTTGTTGATTTATTCTGAAAAAGTTGAGACCCCGTGAACTTGGTGGCAAGTTTGTGCAGATAAAGTCTGCTCAGACTTGCACGTCTAAACTATAGGTAAGTCAGTAAACTGACTAATAACTCCTATATTGTTACATTTATTGGTGGCCGCGTACTGGTCTTCTGAAAGATTAAATTGATAAGTTGTTTTTGTAGCTTATTTTTGTTGACGGTGTTTGTTGGCATTAGTTTGCATCCTGGTTGTGGACTTATAGAGTGGTTTTGGCTGGTGAGTGTCCGGGAGTTGCTGAGCGTGGCATTGTCTGGATTATTTTCCCGTTAGAATTATTTTTTCATTCACATTTGAACGTAATGCTTGAAGCTGCTGAGTGATAAATGTTTTGTCTGTGCTTGTGAGACGTTTCATTACGTGTCACGAGGCTGCGTGCATTTTTCATTGTGGTGACCGCCGTGTCACGATCCTGTTTCATTCTATTACATCTGCGATTTATTGTTGAAGGTCTGTTTCACTCTTTGCTGCTCCATTTTTACCTTTTTCTGTTACAACGTGTCTAGCCGAGGTTCGGGAAAACCCACTCGCTTGGACCGGATGTAGTCCGGTTCCGTTTGACGTAAAGTCCGTTGTTGTACACAGTAGAGTGCTGCCTCCCCTGGGGGCGTGAGAGTTAGCTTGGTTGTGTTTCAGCTCATTGACAGTATTTTCTGCGGTGTAAAAATACGTTTATTTTGTGGAAGAGAGTCCAGAACCTTGGGTCGAGCTATAAGCTAAACGGTACCGAGAGACAAGATGGCTGCTTAAAACGCTGTGATTGGTCCATTGTGTGTTGTGTTCAAAGAACGTTGGTTTCTGTAGACTCTGGTTGTCAGATTCATTTTTGCACACATTTCTGTCGGTTTATTTGTGTTGTTTAAGTTCTATGCTATTCTAGTTTGAAAAGACTGTTTAAACGCGGTGTTTTTGTGATTTTGATGGGTGGATTGAGTCGGTTGCTCTGAAAAACTGCCGATCGCCATGTGACCAGGTCACGTGACACCGATTTTGCCGGTTTTATGAGGACCGACCTTATTTCTTTTAAACGCAGTTTAGAAGGTTTCACAGTTCAACCGATTTTGCTCACATGATTTCGTTTTTGTGAGCCTGGGTTCTGAAGCTGTATCACGTTACGCTTTAGATCTGTCTGATTGATGCTTTTCATCCGTGTTGGATGTCTGTGTGGGCTGAAAGCTACGGCTGCGCTCACTGGTGATAACAGCGCCTCTATAGCGGTCAGATAGAGAAATTACAGTCGCTGTGATAAACTCACTTCCAGCGCTGTGACCCCTGCTGGTTACATTAGAAGACGCAGTCTTCCTGTAATGTGTACATGGTAACTGTTCCTGTTTTAAACGGGAAACATTTTGAGAATATTGTACTCACAGCACACTTTAATTTGATTTTCACATATAATCAAATGTTGATGGCAGAACAGTTACACAGATTTAATACAGACATGTCTGTTGTTGATAAAATTTGACACTTTTATCATTGATTCTGTGCAAAACAAACTGTCTGTTTTTATTTTTATTTTAAACTGCAAGTTTAAAATATCACACATGAGGCTTCTTTTGTTTTGATTTTCACAAAAATCTCACAACGACAGCCGTTTTTGTTTGGCCTTGTCACAGGTCGACAAATTACTAGACATCACTGATTTTTATTTCATTTAACATCTTGGATGTTTTCTGGGCAGCTCTTACACTTTGCATGTTTGCAAGCTGCGATATGAGACCCACTTTATTTGATTTTTCACAGAACATCTGTACAAAGATGGACGTTCAAACAGGTGAACCACCTGAGGGGGGCTCCTCTCCTATCTATCCTAGATGGATGGATGGGGGCCTTGGGATTCCTGCCCGTGCTCCCCGCATTTTGGGGGAATCTGCCTCTTCGTATGCTAATTACTTAGCTGCTAAGAACGTCCGTCAGGATAAGTGGGAAAATCCCCTGTCATTCTACGACAGGCTAATCTCGGTCTACTCCGGGGGCAAACCTGTTCCTGGATTAGAGGAAAAAGTGGAGTTTAAACGTCTTTTCATTATGAATCTTATGCCTTTTCAAATGAAATGTGTTCATTTCAAGGTTGATTGCAAAAAAGATTCCATGGAAGTGATAAGACAATATGCTGCGTCAGTTTTTGAGGCCGAAATACAACCTAGGATACCATCAGAGGTTTGTACAGGTCAAAAGGTCACGTCCCACTCGCAGGAAGTAGTAGAGGTTCCCTCTCCTTCAAAGTGCGAGAGGACACAGGTTTTTCATGATAACAAACAACAGATCAGTTCCAGCTGGAACAGTGACTCTGGTCGGTTCACGGGGAGTTCTGAACCCCCTGCCCCTCAGGTTGAAAACCCTGTGAGGAGCAATGAACCGCAAAAGGCAGATGTTCGCTCTCTAGATGAACCGAGATGGTTCAGATCGAACCAAAAGAGTTCTCACCTAGGTCTCACAGTGGGTGAACTTCGAGAGAAGTTGATGTCTGGGAACCGTGACCCTTTGAAAAGTGGTCTGTCCCGACATGTACCCACGAGAGGCGGCCCTCCTGCCCCTGCCCCTCGAACTGCACAGTTTGAGACATGCAATGAGTCACACATGCTCCAGATTATGGAAACGGCGCCTCCGCGCGAGATCGTGACTGAGGTTGTGAGTTGTTTGTCAAATGATTTGAATGTTACAGTGGTTGACCAAGCTGACACAACGTGTGACGTTGTCCTTGATGATAACACAAACAACCTTGTTCCACCTGATGAAGCGACGCGCAGCACTGCCTTTTGCAGCAACTTAGTGCATACAGTTGACATCAACAACGTCAACACTGACATAAATACTGACAGCAAACAAATTGCTGAGAATCCACATCCTGAAGGTCATGAGGCAGACAGCCATCATGATGCTGACAGCGACGATGATTACACGGACAGAGTCACACGTACACAGACACGTGTGGAAAAACCTGAACGGTTTCTGTGTCACTTTGTAAGAAGGGGTAAAGCTAAGAGAGCTTACCTCCCACTCACATTGGAAGGGGTCCTAGAGCAAGAAGCACTCCTGGTTAGCGGCTCAGACGTGTCTACCATGTCAGCCAAACTGTTTGAGGAGCTAAGGACCGCCGCTAACGATGTTGGCAGGCAAATACCCTTTGTGAAAGACACTTATGGTGAGCAACAGGGCCTCGCAAAGACGAGAACAACCCTAATAGCCATGGTTCACATGCAGATTGGCGAGATGTCACTATACCACCCGGTATATGTGTCTGAACTTGACTCACTCCGGGCTCCATTTGTGGTTGGCCAAGATTTTATAAATCGCTTTGAAGCGATTATAAATTATGGCAATCAGACAATGTGGGCCACAGTGAGCAGTCCACTGCCATTCAAGGTGCCTCCCCAAGGTCAGGACACTGACTGTCTAACAACAGGTACCGCTAAGGTCACATTGGATTCCCCAACCGAGACCACAAGCCCGGTAAGTGAACCTTCATATACAGGTGAGACAGAGGAGACTCAACAATTGGACCAGACTCTGGCCCATCACGAGGACCTCCTCTGCGAGCTGACACCTTCAGCACTCCCTGACCACTTCCTACCACAGGTAGAAGAGGGTGTGGTGATCCAAGGGTCCCACACCGTTGACGCTGTACTGTCCTGTGGGACAGATAATTCGGCAAACAGCCAAGCTTGCAGTGAAGTCTTGGTTAAAGGACATCTGAGCCCACAAGGTGACAGTCTACAACACGCTGACAGTCACTTGGACTCCATTGTTACTGATTTTGAGGACCCCTCCTCAAACAAAAGGGGGGCAAACTCACACTTCCTACCACAGGTAGAAGAAGGTGTAGAGATCCAAGAATCACACACCGAGGACGCTGTACTGTCCTCTGGGACAGGTAATTCAGCTACATCCAAGCTTTCAATGAAACCTTGGTTCAAGGACATTTGAATTTAGAACTACTCAGAAATGACTTAGTTCTTACAGACTCAAAGAGCACCTCTTCATTCATGAAGTGGGAAGACATACATCACAACGACAGAGACACGCCTACGACGGCGCCGACAGTTGTGACACACCTGCATTACGCAGAAAGAGGTAAACGTACAGAGATACGTTGGCCGAAACCTAAAAGGTTCCTGCACAAGGTTACCCTAAACTGCGCAAACAGCCTAAACTAAACAATGGCATCCTAACTCGTGCCCATGGACGGACGTCCACACCCGTGTGCTTGGTCCCTCATGACCACAGGGGGGTGATGTTAGGCCATGCCCATGTCAAGGACAAAGATTTCAATAACCCCACAAACGACAAAGATCTCGCAAACTCACAGACTTCATGGGAAAAGAAGGTCGTCCAAGCACAGGATAGTAAATAAACTAAACAGTTTAAACTATTCTAGTTGCGAAAAGAAACCGTTCCAACTAGAACTTAGAAACGCTAAGCATAAAACCCACAACAAAAACTAACCTTAACAACCGTTTAAATCTGCAGGATTTAATTGACATCGGTTATAAAGCTAAGAACTGTTTTTCTTGTGTGTGACGTTGGAATCTGACGACCAGAGTGAGTTTGACGTAGTGAAACGTTGTTTTTAGTTGCTTGATTGCTACTTTTGTTGTTATTGAAGTTGTTATTGTTTTCTGAACACTCCCAGCCAAAAGAGGTTTTGATTGTTGATAAGTTGAAGACTTAAATGGATTTTAACTATGCCAACATGCTGTTCATTTTGTTAAAGATCTCAATCTTTGAAAAGTCATTGTAGATTAATACTACTTAAGGTACTATAATCTACACTGATCTCCCAATCATTTAGGTAGAACCGATTCGATCGTTTCTATTCTAGATCTATTCATTTTGATGAGTCTCGCCATAGACTTCAAAATTTTTAGGGATTACCAAATCTTGCGTCGTTCGTCTAAAAGACAACAGACATTTAGACCAAACTAGTTTCATTTTTATTTTAGTTTAACCTAAACTAAATAATGAATGGAGGAATAGTTTGAAAGAAGAGGCCTTCGTTACAGAAGCCCTCCACATTTCTATAGGTATAGATCCCTATATCTGATTTTTACAGCATTGATCCACCCCTTAATTGGTAATTGTAGCTGATCTAATCCATGATAGCTTACATACCAGGTGCATATAGGTAAGGCTTAATGTAGAATCCCAATCATAAGCCCACCTAAAACCACATAATTGCATGACACATTGAACCAGGGTGGCACCGACTGGAAGCCATCCAGCCTGCAACCTTCGATGTGGGGACCTGCTGATCCAACGTTGGTCTTCAACCTTCATCCAAGGCCGCCTCCTCTGCTTCAATCGAGGGATCCCCTCTACATGCTGATTAAAAACCATTCTTGCTGATGAAATCAATAACCCCCATCGTTGTGGATTTACCGTTGTGGATTATAAGACTTTGTTTTCCAAGGGATCACAGACTCAGTTTTCCATGGGTTAACAGACTATGTTTCCAAAGGATTGAAAGCTTACCGCAAAGGGATTACCTACGAACAGTATGGAATTTCCAAAAACATTATGGGAGTATAATTTTGAACTTTTTTTTTTTGACTTTTTTTTTCCACTTGCTGGATTACATAGAGGTCAGAGACATTCGGTGGTATCCTTTCGTGTTGGAACTCATCTCCAAGGACAGGCGATGACTTCCAAAAAGGGGGACTGTAGTGATACACCTAACCTCTGATATTTTAGGCTTGACCTTCAAGTACACCTCTCTGCATCTCTTTGAAACTCTAAGTGTTACACCTTCTTGAAGCCCTCAAGGAGACGATTGGACACTTATATTGGTTAACAATTATTATGAATTAATGGACACCAATTAATCAGATTGAACTTTCTCTTTAATGTGTGTTAATTCAGAATTGATCAACAGTATATTTTTGTCATTTAATGATGATTTTACTAAGCTGGTATATTTTAAATATGCCAAAGTTAAGAGAACATCTCAGAATGATCTTGCTTTAAACTGTCTGCTCTCTGCAGAATAAGTGTCTAAAGTTGAATGAACAATCCGTTCTATTTGTTTGAACTGTTTTTGGAACGAAAGAAAAGTTCTAGACATAACTTAATCTTCGGTCTCCCGTCCGTTCTAAAAACAATTCATCTGTGCTCAAACAGAGAGTGCTCTGTTTTCACACCTGCAGGTTTTGTTTTGTCTCCGTGCTGGGACTCAGTTCTCGGGGAGAAGCTGAGCTGATGAGTTCTCGGGAAGAAGGGAAGATGCACGGACGTCTTTCTCCAAGCTGATGTACGTCCCGGCCATGCACCAAGGGCCCACGTCTTCAGCAAAGGTTCAAACAGCACGTCAGCTGTGAACCCCTTCGAGTGTCACAGCTCCAAGCGGTGACACTCTTTCTGGAAGTTATCTTGAAACAAAACCAGAGCTGGGCATTACTCTGGGAGGCCGACGCAGACGGTCTCGAGACCGTGGCAAGATGAACGTGGGTCGCCTGTAAAACGCAGCAGCATGCGCGTCTGGCTTGACTAATTTACCGGAGTCGAGACAGGATCATCTTCACGAAGGTAAAAGTCGTTTCATCACGGTACGGACGTCCAGCCGAAACCGAGCAGAGGGTGCTATCTCTGGTTAAACATCTCAAGATAAGATTCAACCATTTCCTTTCAATCTTTTATCTTTCCTCCTTAAACTCCTCCTTATGTTTATTTTCATCATGGTAAACTTTAAGTAATGTGCCAACAGAAAGGTCCAACTGTCTGTTTGTTTTTAATTTGAATTCTTGTCATAGTAGTTAGAATCAGAGCTAATATCGATACAAATGTTTAATGTAATTTTTGTGATAGTTTCAATAAAAGGTCTATTTTTTTGGTAGACCAACATAAGTTGAAGCCTCTCGTGAAATTACATTTTTCCTAATTACAGTAAAAACAATTTAATATCGGAAAAAGGAAGAACTCGCGTATTGGTGGCAGTTTGTGCAGGATAAAATCTGCTCAGATCTGCGCATCTACAATAAGGTGGTCCAGTAAATGTTTAAATACCTTACCCCACATTATTTCATTGCATTTGGTGGCCGCATACGGTCTTATTCCATTACAGCTGTTTCACAAACAGAGTGGTGCAGTGTATGCAGTCCAGTGCATCGAGGACTGTCCAGACCTCTACATTGGGGAAACTAAACAGCCTCTTCACAGACACATGGCTCAATACAGGAGAGCCACCTCCTTTGGACAAGACTCCGCTGTTCACTTCTACCTCACGGATAAGGGACACTCATTTGAGCACCAAAATGTCCACATTTTGGACCAAGACCACAGATGGTTTGAAAGGGGGTGAAGGAAGCAATTGCATGTATGTTAAAAGATAAAAGCCACCTCTTAACAGAGGAGGAGGCCTCAGATTTCCACTTTCAAAAACGTATAATGCGGCTTTAAGACCGATTCCCAGCCAGTTTTCACAAGTTTTTGAAAAAAACATTATGCTCTAAAAGAGCACATTATGTCATGATCTCCGCACTCTGCCACCTGCGGCTCTCTGCCACGTCCACTGCCCCACTTCTCAGCTGCAATAATACTTGTGCTCATCACTCCCAATGTCTCTCCTTCTGTGTAAATAAACAATTTGTTGTCCTTGAATCTCCAGAGGTGTTCCCAAGTCTACAGAGGCTTTCTTCCAGGGGCGGCCGTGGTGTAGTGGTAATGGCAGTCGACCCCTGATCGGAAGGTTGGAGGTTCGAATCCCGCATCCGCCCACCATGTGTCGTTGTGTCCCTGGGCAAGACAGTTAACCCCGAGTTGCTCCCGGTAGGTCTGGATGGCGCCTTGCAAGGCAGGCTACCACTACTGGTGTATGAATGTCTGAATGAATGGGTGGATGGTTGGTATTGTAAAGCGCTTTGGGGCTCCTCACAGGGGGCTGGAAAGCGCTATATAAATAAGCTCCATTTACCATTTACCATTCTTGAGTCTCCAGAGTTCTCCCCAAATCTTCATAGATTTTTCTGAGTCTCCAGAGGTGCCCCTGAGACTCCAGAGGTTTCCCAATGAACAGAGGTGGCCTTGAGTCTCCAGAGGTGTCCCAGAGTCTTCAGAGACTCCCTTGAGTCTATAGAATTATCCTTGAGTATCCAGAAGTGACCCCAAGTCTCCAGAGGTTTCCCAAGTCTCCAGAGGTGTCCCAGAGCCTCCAGAGGTTACCACGAGTCTCTATAGGTGTCCCAAATCTCTAGAGTTGTCCAAAGTTTTGAGAGATGTCCCAGTGTCTCAAGAGGTGTCTCTGAGTTTGCAGAGGTTCCCTTATCAGTCAGTCCACTGCGGTGCAACATATGATATGGGAATTGCGCCCCCGCGTGGTCCACCTGAAGCATTACAATCACACCTTTTAAGGCAAGTGAGCATCGTCATCACCAGGGGGCCCCGCCACCCTGGCATAAAAGATGGTGACGCCTCATGTTCGGTCTCTTAATGCACTTCACCTCGCTTCACACCTGAACATCGCGGACCTTGTACTGGCTAAACTACTCGACTGGAGGTGAGCACGCTCCCTACCGAGGGCGCCACTATGAGGGATTTCATCCGCAGAGCTCCGTTTAACCCTGTTGCTAACAGAGTGCTTCCTCACGCTTAGCGCTGCTAACGTGAACGTTGCCGTTTCGGACCTGTTAGCGTTGCTAACTGGCTAGCTCTCTACGGTTAGCTCGGCTAACTGGGAGCTCTCATGGACAGCGCGAGGATGACGTGTGGCTTGTTAGCACTGCTAACGAGCGGATGACGAAGACCTTCAGTCTACTCAATCACCGTTGCTAACTGGCTAGCTCCCCATGGTTAGCTCGGCTAACTAGGGATTCCCACGAACATCGCGAGGATGACGTTGAGCTCGCCTAGCATTGCTAACACGATTAGCGCTGCTAACGAGCAGACGGAGAAGGACTTCATTTGTGAGATATGATGAAAACTGCTTAGTCTAGCTTGCTAACTAACCTTCTTTTCTGTCTGTTTCGCTAACATGTGTAGCCGAATTGACGACAAGGTTCATCCCAGAGCTTGCTAACTAAGTTTGTCTACTGATTGCTGTCGTTGCTCGACGGCCTGTTTAGCCCCGTTAACTGGCTCACGAGTACCTCCACATTTAGCCCCTGCTAACAAGGAGGCTCTTTGACCAGCACAGTCCAAGAGGAGGAATTTCTGCTATTACTTGTTTAGCTACGCTAACTGGTAGTTTCCCTATGCCCACAACGAGAGTATCGTGACGCTGAGAGCTTATCCACCCACGGGCTAAAGGAAAGCTCTCAGACGTTAACCACGTTGGAGTTTAAGGAACCCCAAGGGAACGGACAAGGGCGCGCAGATGGAATGGCCTCCAAACAAAGAGAAGCTAACTACTGCCCCTGACAAAACCTCCGACGACAGAGCAAGGTGTCGAAGAGGGAGCAAAATACTTTTCACAAGAAGCTGCAATGGTGCCAGTCGAAACGGACGGCTCCACTCCAGCTCTGTTTGACCTGTGCCATAGAGCGACCGAGTCTCTCAAGGTGCCGTGGCCTACACCCCCACCATAACAACAATAGTCAAGGTTGGCGGGAAATTGTTTCCTCCCGAGGCAACAAACCTTGGTGAGGCACGACATGCCTGTGTTCCCAGTTTTTTAACTGAGTTCACGCGGACAGGGTCGGCACCCAGGGAAGCCACTGACCCTTCCCTTCTCCCAGTTCCGGACTTGGAGAGCAGGGAGCTGACGGGTCTGTCTCACATCCAAAACTTCAGCCACCAAGCCCTACCCAGCAAACAATCTCGTTTCAGCAGTGCAGCTGGAAATGATCTAGTACGCACAGTGCCTTGCGGCCCGCACGTTCAACACGGCCTCGATGCTGCAGGCGTACCAGGCAGAAAAGCTACAGGAACTGCAGGAGGCCACTAACGAAAAGAAAAATATGGTAGAGCCGCTGGAAGAGGCCCGCAGGACGGCAGACTTTATTGTTCGCCTGTCGGGCGCGACAGCAATCGCTCTGGATAGAAGCATGCCTGAAGCGGTTGTTGTACCTTGACACCGGTGACCAACATCCTCACCGATCAGAGCATTTCCACCCACTGGGAAAAGGAAAGCTGCACATATTCAAACGACTTCAGAGTCCAAGAGACCCTGGTGGAAGGGACAAATATGTTTGTTATAACACAAAGACATCTTCACCTGTTTGTGCAATAAAAACAAAATGTTGTTTTCAAGCACCAATAAAACCACATCTTGTTTTATCGTTTCAGTGCAAAAGTCAGAAATAAAGGGGTAATTCAACCCTTTTTCATGAGGGGACAGCAGGCCTGGTCAAAGCACTGTTTTGTGCCACGACAGGCCGGACATAGCCACGCCAGATGGATCAACCCAGAACTTCTTCCGCGGTGCGTGAGAGAAAGCAGAAGTCAGCCTGATCCATAGCTGTTCCTGCACCATTTCAGGCACTTTCACCCATCGGGAAAAAGAAAGGCCGAACTTTTACCACCAGTATCTGTGTTAAAGAAACATTAACTGGTCCAGAACGTTTAAACACACAAAAACAATCAAAGGTTTGTGTAATAAAGAGAAATTGTTGTTTGCACATGACAATAAAGTCTCAAACTACCCAAAATGTTCTGTGTCACGACTCAGCATTAAAGGGAAAACACCACCATTTTTAAATGCAAACAGAGTCAATAAAGAGTGCGTGCAGCTGTCTCACACAGTCAACCAACCCCCTTCTAATAAGACTCTGTCCATCAAAGGGCCCAATGAGCCCACCCAGGGGGAGCAGAGGGTGATCAGTCACAGACAGACCACTCGCCCCCACCAGAGGGACAAACAAGCCTTCAGCTGAGCAGAGAGGAGGGGGCCACTCACACACCTCACCTGAAACAAATGAAGTCTCGAGTGAACATGCCCTCCAGGCTGGCCGCTCACGCGAGAGCCTGGGAAGTGTGCAACCCATCGCAATGGGTCATGGGTACTGTAGTTCACGGGTACAGACTACAATTCTGCAGACGTCCATCTCCCCTTCTCTGGGGTGATTACATTAACAATGAGCTCAGCTCGCGCCCCCATCCTAATGCCTCATCCTCACCAAACGCATCTCGCGCAGCTGAAGCAGCCACTTTACATTGAAAGTCTAGGGGGCCACGCATCTTGGAACAGCGAGGCGTGACGCGGCGAATCTACAGCATTTCAAGCAGTGCAGCAGGACCCGGCAGCCCCTTGTCACGCACGCACGCGCAGCCAGCAGCCACTGTAGAAGCTGGGTTTGCCCTGCTTCTTCTGCTCGCAGATTATCAGCAACCACTCGGAAGAGACTCTGCTATGTGATGACGCAACGACGACGGGACTTTCTGTGGACGAAAACAGCATCCGGTAGGAAAATATGGCATTTATAAAGTTGCTGCTTTTTTTTCGAGCGTACATCTCCCCAAACATTAAAAAAAAAGTTTTAATCTCAACAAATACTTTTTGAGCTGCAGTTCGGCTCGTAGAAAACACACACAAGTATTGACGAGGCACGTACAGCTGGTTTTATCTGCCCAGTGTACATAAACAACACGGATCTGACCAGGAAGGGAGCCACGACACGCTCCTCCCACTGCGCGTCTGCAGACGTTCGGTGGGGACAGACATCTGTTTACAGCAGCAAACACAGAGCATTAGGAACATTTGGATGCGTTAGGTGAGGATGAGGCATAAGAGAGGAAATACGTTTGCTGTTGCAAAAAGTAGCAGCCAGGGTTGTTCCTCTTCAGGAAGTAAACAAAGGCTATTACAGTAAATACTTTGTAATCCCAAAGAAAGGGGGAGGCCTGAGGCCGATCCTGGATTTAAAACTTTTGAACAGACGACTGAGACCGTTCAAGTTCAAAATGTTAACATTGCGTCAGGTGATTCACTCTGTACACCCGGGGGATTATATCTACACAGTGGACCTGCGGGATACATATTTCCATATCAGCATCCTGCCAAACCACAGAAAATTCCTGCGTTTTGCATTCGAGAATGCAACGTACAAATATTTAGTCCTGCCTTTCGGCCTCTCGACCGCCCCGAGGGTATTTACAAAGTGTCTGGAAGCTGCCCTAGCTCCCATGAGGAACCAGGGCATCAGAGTTATGGATTATCTGGACTATTTATTAATCTTGACGAGCTCCAAGGAACAAGCAAGATTACACACAGACTGAGTGAAGTCACACCTGCAATCCATGGGTTTTGTGATAAACTCAGAGAAAAGTCAGCTAGCCACATACCAGGACATTGTCTTCCTGGGATTGAGGCTAAACTCTGTTCTGTACAGAGCAAGACTTTTAGAAAAGCGAATATCAGACCTCCAGCTCTGCTTGGCACGCTTTCAGCTAGACAAGACTGTGACACTCAAGCTCTGTCAACGTCTTCTGGGCCTCATGGCAGCAGGAATCGCTGCAATCCATCAGGGCTTATTAAAAATGTGTCTGTTTCAGAACTGGACACACTGACAACAGTAGCTCGCCCCCCGTAAGAAACGAGGGGGATCAGAGTCAACACAGACTGTCTGAAAGCCCTACAGCCATGGAGAAGTGCTGTTGCACTCAGTAGGGGGTGTCACTGGGGAGAGTGTTATCTCGGACCTTAGTGACAACAGACGTCTCAAAGTCTGGATGGGGGGGTCTTTGCCTAAACCAACACGCAAGAGGTATGTGGTCCCAACGGGAGGCTCAGCTCCACATCAATCAGCTGGAGCTGATGGCTATGTTCCTGTCACTCAAACACTTTTACAGGAGGGGTCTGATCACACGTCAACATGTTTTGATAAGATCAGACAACAAGTGCGTGATCGCGAACGTCAACAGAGAGGGGGGACATGATCCCCCCTCCTGCTGCTGACTCAAGAACTTTTGAAATGGTGTAGCTCACGAGTGCTGTCACTCAGAGCAACACACCTGCCGGGGGAGCTGAACTACAGGGCAGACGCTCTCTCAAGAGGAGCGCCCCTCCCCTCAGAGTGGCGTCGTCACCCACACGTCGTGGACCAGAAATGGACACGATACGGGAAAGTAGACATAGATCTCTTCGCATCCAAGGACAATGCCCACCTTGCGACGTTCTATTCAATACTAGATGTATGCGCACCTCTGGGACTCGACGCGGTTGCGCATGACTGGCCAGCAACGAAGTTGTATTATGCATTCCCACCTGTCACTTTAATTCAAGCGACACTGGAGCGTGTGCGCATGGGGGCCCTCTCACTGATTCTGGTGGCCCCAAGGTGGCCAAAGAAGGCCTGGTCTGCAGATGTGATTTCACTTTTAGTAGGAACACCATGGCAGCTGCCTGCACTCAGGGACTTCCTGACACAGGCCCACAGGTTTTCCCAAGTCTCTAGAGGTGTCTACAAATCTCTAGAATTTGTCCACTAGTCTCCAGATGTGTTACTGAGTCTCCAGAGGTGTATATGATTATTTATGGGCATCCCTAACTCTACAGAGGTAGCCCTTAGTCTACAGAGGTGTTACAGAGCCTCTAGAGGATGCTTCAAGGCTCTAGAGGTTTCACCAAGTCCTAAAATGTTTTTCAGAGTCTCTAACAGTTTTTCTGAGTCTCCAGATGTGTTCCCGGGTCTCTAGAGGTGGTTTGAGTCTCCAAATGTGTCTTCTAGTCTATAGGTGTCCCAGAGTCTGCTGATGTTTTCCTTAGTTTCCAAAGGTGTTTGTAAATCTCCAGAATTTGTCCTCAAATCTTCAGAGGTGTCTCAGAGACTCCAGAAGTATCATTGAGTCTCCAGACATGTCCAAAATTCTCCAGAGGTGTCCCCAAGTCCCCAGAGGCATATTCAATTATCTATTGGTATCCCCAACTCTACAGAGGTGGTCCTTAGTTTACAGATGTATCACAGAGCATCCAGAGGTTTATCTGAGTCTCCAGGAGTATCCCTAGTCTCTAGAGGTATCCCCATATCTCTAGAGATGCCCCAGAGTCTAAAGAGTTGTCACCAAGTTTACAGAGGTGCCCCTGAGTCTACAGAGGCGTACCTGAGGCTACAGAGGTTTTCTCAAAACTCCAGAGGTGTCCTAGATCTCCAGAGGTTTCCCCATGTCTCCAGAGGTGTCCTTGAGCCTCCTAAGATTTTCCAGAGTCTCTGGGAGTGTCTTTGAATCTACAGCGATGTCCCAGAGACTCCAGAGGTTTCTCATAGTCTCCAAAGGGATCCCAGAGTCTCCAGAGGTGACATTGAATCTTCAGAGTTGTCGCCGGTCAACATAGGTTTCCCTGAGTCTCTAGAGGTATTTCAAAGTATCCAAAGGGTATTCCAAGTCTCCAGATGTTTCACCAAGTGCTAAAAGGTTTTCCTGAGTCTCCAACAGTTTTTATGGGTCTACAGAGGTGTTCCCCAGTCTCCAGAGGTGTTTTGAGTCTTCAAAGGTGTACCAGACATGTCCCAGATCCTCCAGAGCTGTCTGTGACTCTCAAGAAGAGTATTTAACTCTCTACAGGTATCCCTAAATCTAATGAGGTGTCCCAGATTCTACAGATGTGGCCCTTAGTTTACAGAAGTGTCATAGAATCTCAAGATCTTTTCTGGAGTCTCCAGAGGTGTCCCTAGTCTACAGAGGTTTCCCCCGAGCCTCCAAAGTTGCACCCGAGTCTTGGGAATTTTTATAGGGTCTCACAAATTGTCCCAGAGTCTTTAGATGTATTCCAAAATCTCAAGGGGTGTCACAGCATGTTGAGAGATGTCTCAGAGTCTCCAGAGCTGTCCTTGAGTCTTCAGAGGTGGCTTCAAGTCTGCAGAGGTGTCCCAAGTCTTCAGAGGTTTCCCCAAGCCTGTAGAGGTGTAACTAAGTTTTGAGAGGTGTCCCAGAATCTCTAAAAGTGTCCCAGAGTATTCAAAGGTGTCTCATAATTGTGAGGGGTGTCTCAGAGTCTTGAGCGGTTTCTTAAAGTTTCCAGATGTGTCATTGAGCCTCCAGAGGTGTCTCAGTGTATACAGAGTCTCTACAATTTTCTCTGAGTCTCAAGAGATGTCCCATCTTATTAGGTCTCCCCAAACCTCCAAAGGTCTACCCGACTCTTGAGAGGTGTCCCAAAGTTTTTCATGTGTTCCAGAATCCCCAGAGGTGTCTCAGAGTCTCCAGAGGTGACCCAGAGTCTTCAGAGGTGTCTCTGAGTCTTCAGTGGTTTCACTAAGTCTCTAGAGACTTCTCCCAAGTCTACAATGGTATCTCAATGTCTCTATAGGTGTCCTGAGTCTACAAGTGTCCCTAAGCCTGCAGACATTTATCCAAATCTCCAGAGGTGAATTAGAGTCTCCAAAGGTTTTTCCCAATTCTCCAAAGTTGTTCTGAGCCTCCAGAGGTGTACACAAATCTCCAGAGTTGTCCCAAATTGTCACAAGGTGTCAAGAGTCTACAGAGGTGTCCCTAGTCTCCAATGGTTTTCCCAAGTCTCCAGTGGTGTACCCAAGCCTTGAGAGGTGTTCCAGAGTCTTTAAAAGTGTCCCAGAGTCTTTATAGGTATTCCTGAGTCTCGAGGGGGTGTCCAAAAGTCTTGAAAGATGTCCTAGAATCTTTAGAGATGTCCTTTAGTCTTGTTGTCATCAAGACACAGAGGTGTCCAAAAGTCTCCAGATGTTTTCCAGAATCTGAAGAGGTGTCACAAATCTTCAGAGGTTTTCCTGGGCCTCCAGAGGTGTACACGAGTCTCGAGAGGTATCCCAGAGTCTCAAGGGGTACCTCTGAGTCTTGAGATGTGTCCCAATGTCTCCAGAGGTGTTGTTGAGTCTTCAGAGTTGTCCTTGAGCTTACAGAGGATTCCAAAGTATCCATAGATTTTACAGAGTCTCCAGAGGTGTTCTAAGAATCCATAGATTTTCCTGATCTTCCAGAAGTGTACCATAGTCTTAAGAGGTGTTCCAGAGTTGCAAGAGGGGTCCCAGAGTCTTGAGGGGTGTCTTCGAGTCCCAAGAGGTGTCCATAACTTCTCAGAGTTTCATAGCATCTCCAGATATGTTTCAGAGTCTCCAGAAGTGTCCCAGATTATCCAGACCTTTCTCTCAGTCTCAATAGGTGTCATTAAGAATCCATAGGTTTCCCTGAGTCTCCATAGTTTTTTCAAGTCTCTAGAGGTTTTCCCAAGTCTGCAGAGGTGTCCTTGAGCCCCAGATTTACTGAGTCTCCAGAGTTGTTCAGAAGTCTCCAGTAGTATCCCTGAATCTCTAGTGGTGTCCTTGAGTCTTCAGAGGTGTCAGCAAGTTTACAGAGGTTTGCAGAAGTGTTCCATAGTTTTCCATGAGTCTGCAGAGGTGTTCAAACATTATGCAGAGATTTCCCTGAGGTGTCCTTGAACCTCCAGAGGTGTCCCAGAGTCTACAGAGGTGTCTCTAAGTCTACAAAGGTGTTTTCAAGTCCATAGACATTTTTCTGAGTCTCAAAAGGTATCCTGTCTACTTAGGTTTCCCAGAACCTCCAATGGTCTACTCAAGTCTTGAGAGGTGTCCCAGAGTCTCCAGAGGTGACCCAAAGTCTTCAGAGGTGTCCTTGAGTCACCAGAGGTTTCACCATGCCTTTAGATATTTCCATTGAGTTGCCAAAGGTATCCCTGAATCTCTAGAGCTTTCCAGAGTTTACAGAGAAGTCCTGAGTCTCCAAAGGTGTCCTTGAGCCTCCAGAGGTTTCCACAAGTCTCCAGAGATGTCCTGAGTCTCCAGAGGATTTCTTGAGCCTCCAGAGGTGTACCAAAGTCTCCAGAGGTGTCCAAAGTATCAAAAGGTGTCCTAGTCTATAGAGATGTCTCTGACTCTCCAGAGGTGTCCCCAGTCTCCAGAGGTTTTGCAGAGTCCCCCGAAGCATCCCTGAATCTCCAGATATTTTTATGAGTCTCCAGAAGTTTTCCTGAGGCTACAGAGGTGTCCTCCCGTGCACATAGGTGTTCCCTAGTGTACAGAGGTTTTGATGTGTCTCCAGATGTTTTACTTGAGTGTCTCAATAGGTGTCTAGTGTCTCCAGAGGTTTCCCAAAGTTTCCAAAGATGTCCCTGAGTCTTCAGAGATTTCTCAGTCTCCAGAGGTTTCACCAACTCTCTTGAGGTGGTCATAAGTATCCAGAGGTTGTCCCAAAGTGTGCAGTGTTGTTCCCAATTCTGTAGAGATTTCCCTGAGTCTCCAGAGTTTTCCCCAAGTCTCCAGAGGTGTCCCGAGTCTACCGAGTTTTTCCACAGTCTCCAGAGGTGTCCTTGAGTCTCCAGAGGTGTCCCAGAGTCTCCAGAGGTATCCCAGTAACTTCAGAGGTGTCCTCAAGTCTCCAAAGGTATCCCAGTGTTTTTGGAGGTGTCCCCTCATCTCCAGAATGCATCTCACATCTCCAGAGATATCCCTGAGTCTCCAGAGATGTCCCTGAGGCTCCATATGTGTCTCCGAGTTTCTAGAGGTATCCCTGAGTCTCTAGTGGTATTAGGACTAAACTAAACTTGTGCAACCAGAAGTTACTAGTGCTGAGGTAAAATTTAGGGGTGCTTGAGTATTCCCAAAGAGGCTAAAATCACAATTGCATTTAGCTGTGACTGTTTCCAGAGATGTGAGACTGTTTCCAGAGCTTTCCTCTTTTTAAATCTAGTCTTCTTCGCAACAACCTTGCTCTTTCTACTTTCCATCTTTCAAACACCACTGCCCAAGTGCAGTGACGTTTAACGTCAGGGTGAGTCTGGAAAAAAAAAATCAAGAGTTGCCAGTGGAGGCGGAGCTGGCCCATGGTGGAGGTGAAACCATCCCTGGGTGGAGGTGTGGTGGCCCTGGTGCAGCGCTAGCAGTGTTCTGTGTTTTTATGTTGTTAATAAAAAAAAATCTTTTTTTAAAAAGGTTAAAAAAACAGGGGGCGCCGGCCCTGTGGCCCATTCATCAGACCGGCACTCTGTGAAATGTCCTGATACTCCTGATTGGCCACTCCAGGCCTGGCTATCAGCCTAGCCTGTAGGAAACTTTTGCACTTTTCTCCATACTCCTTGCTCTATGACTGCTCTCATAATTTATTAAGTATTAACTGTTGATAATTATTTGACATAGCATCACTTAAAAATAACTGGACTACCTCTTTACTCTCAAAAGTTCTACTTTTGTCCTCAAAAAAAAAAAATCTTATAACATTGCAGTTGCCTTTGTACGATGGAGCTTTAGGGCCACTCTAAAAAAAGAAAAACAAAAAACATTATGAACGAGAATAAAGTCATAGTTTCATGAGAATTGAAGGGCTCTGTCCCTGTCTGTTTTATATTTATTTGTGTTCCCCGCTTTGCTCCTTATACTTTTGGTTATTCTGCTCCTTGTGTGATTATGTTTCTGATTCTGTTTTCTGTCATTCTTCATTCACTCCTCAGCCTCTCTTATCTCCTTTCTTCAGTCTTAATCATTCACACCTGTCTCATCAGCCACCTGCCCAGGTGCTCTCATTACTCACTCTCCCTCTGTCTTATAAAAAGCCTTTCTCTCCTATACTCTTCATCCGGTCATTGTTCTGTTCACACAGACGACTCAGTCCTCCTATGTCAGTTTTGTGCCTTTATGCTGATCTGTACCCATCCTGTTTCGCCTGCCTGATCCCGTCTAGTACGTTTTTGCTGCCTCGCCAGCCTTTTTGTTTTGTTGTTTGAATAAATTATTTTTTATTGAAACTCCTGTCTCGCTCGCCTGCCAGCCATTGTGTCTGAAAACCAAGGATTGTCTCAAGAATGAATTAATATGACAATAAAGTTATAAATGTACTATATTATGTAATTTTGTTGTGCTCTATGCTGCAATGACAATAAAGCTACTGTAATTCTGATTCTGACTAAAGTTGTACAAGAATATTGTTGAACTACTATGGGAATGAAGTCGTAATGCAGTATTATGAGAATAAAATTGGACTCATACAAGAATAAAATCATATTATTACGAAAATAAACTTGTAATATTACCAGAATAAAGTCATCATATTATCAGAACTCCGACATGAAAAATTAGTCTTACAACTATGGTAAAATGATGAATGTTGACATTGGCACTACAATAGCAGGGGGCCCAACACACTGTGGCACATGGATTCTTATGGCAAACAAGCAGTATAGCATTGCAATTAATGGCAGCAAGATTTAGTCATTGCATAATGTGGATGGAGGCATGCTTCACAAACAGTGAGCCAAAACTGACGGCAGACTACTTCATAAACATAGTGACTCGCATTGGATGCTGTCCACAGCAGGTGCGAGCCGACCCAGGAACAACATATTATGAGTTTATTCTTGTAATATTGTGATTCTATTCTCATAATATAATGACTTTATTCTCATTGAAATTTATTCTCATAATATTTCGACTTTATTCTAATACTAATTTATTCTCGTAAATATTACAACTTTATTGTCATCATTTTTTTTTCTTTCTCGTAATATAATTTTTTTTTTCTTGCCGTGGCCCTAAAGCTCTGTCGTAGCTGTGTGATATTTGGTAAACAAAATTAATACAGAGAAACAGGTTGTATTTTTTACATTAAATAACGAGACGGACTTCACATAGATAACATGCATGCAACACTTGGGCAGCTGCCATCAGCAATGCGCAGCAACGCCCGCATGCCTCAATGACTATCGCCCAGTAGCACTCACCCCCATCCTGATGAAGTGCTTTGAACGGCTAGTCATGAAAAGCATCACATCTGTCCTCCCTGACTCCCTGGATCCCTTCCAATTTGCATACCGACCTAATCGCTCAACCGACGATGCCATCTCCTCTGCCCTCCACACAGCTCTCACACATCTGGACACGAAGGACTCCTATGTTAGAATGCTGTTCATCGACTTCAGCTCGGCATTCAACACCATCATCCCCCAACAGCTCATCCATAAACTGGACAGTCTGGGGCTGAACACCTCAATGTGTAACTGGCTGCTAGACTTCCTGACCGGGAGACCACAGACAGTACGGATCGGGAGTAACACATCTAGCACCATCACATTGAACACAGGGGCCCCACAAGGATGTGTGCTGAGCCCCCTTCTATTCACCCTGCTAACACACGACTGCACACCATCGTACAGCTCCAACCACTTCATCAAGTTTGCGGACGACACAACAGTGGTAGGTCTCATCAGCAACAACGATGAGACGGACTACAGGAACGAGGTGAGCCGCCTGGCCTTGTGGTGCGGACACAACAATCTCACTCTCAACGTGGAGAAGACAAAGGAGATTGTTGTGGACTTCAGGAAGAGGGATGCCCAACATCCTCCTCTGACCATCAACAGCACCGCAGTGGAGAGAGTGGACAGCACCAAGTTCCTGGGAGTGCACGTCTCAAAGGACCTGTCCTGGAGCAGGAACACTGCAGCACTGGCAAAGAAGGCTCACCAGCGTCTCTACTTTCTCCGCAAGCTGAAAAGGGCTGGAGCTTCAACCCCCATCATGAGCACCTTCTACAGAGGTGCCATAGAAAGTGTCCTGACCAGCTGCATCACTGTGTGGTTTGGTGCATGTACTGCATCCTGCCGCAAGAGCCTCCAGCGCATTGTGAGAGCAGCTGAGAAGATCGTGGGCACCTCCTTGCCCTCACTGCAGGACTTACACAGCAAACGCCTCACTCGGAAAGCCCACCGCATGGCAGGTGATCCCACACACCCACTACACAGCTGCTTCAGACTGCTGCCATCAGGAAGGAGACTGAGGAGTCTCCAGGCTCGAACCAGCAGACTGAGAGACAGCTCTGTTCATCAGGCAGTCAGAATGCTAAACACTCTGCCTGCTCTGCCTCCCCTCCCATTTGAACTGCCTTAACACTAAAACTTTCTCACATACTATCACTCAACACAAAGTTTTTAACACTAGACTCTGTGTCACCAAACGGGTTTTCACTAAACTCTCGGTCATGTGCTCATACAGTTTGCACTACTTCTCATACTTGCACTAATGTCTGTATTACATCACTGCCTATAATCATAATACTGTTTACATTCTCTGTTTACATTTATTAATACTGTTTACTTTTATTACTACTGCTTACATGTAATTACTACTGTTTACATTTATTTACACTACTCTAATATCTACACCACTGCTGGTACATATACAGTGTGCTCTGAACGGTCTTATTTAGGGATGCCCAATGTGCCTTACTGCATATGCCACTTTTTGCCTCTACAACAACATCAACTACTACCTCATACATATACTGTGTACATTGACTCATACGCTGCTTTGCCACTTTGCAAATGTCAATGCTAGAAACCTTTAGTTTATTTTAGTTATACTTTTTATACTCTTTTTTTATACCACTATGCAAAAAAAAAAAAAAAAAAACAACTCAGGACAGTGTTAGTTTTACTATTTTTATGCTTATGTCTATTATTATATGTTTCAGTGTTTCAATGTTTAGATGTTTACTGTTGCACCGAGGGACTGAGAGAAACGCAATTTCGGTCCTGTGTATGTCCTGCACTGTACATATTGCAGATCTGACAATAAAGTTGACTTTGACCTTTGACTTTGACCTTTGATGGATGTTGCGACACTCAGAAACATGTTATTGCAGTTAGCTGCAAGTGCCTTACAGACTATCCTCCGGCTCTCCGCACATGCACCCTTTTCTTGGAATCACCAAACTGTCGGACAAAAGACGATTTGTCTGTTGATCACTAAATCCGTTTAACCCTGAGCTAGACTTCATGTTAAGGTGTGGCAATACCCCATTTAATGCTGCGTCACACTATGGGCAGAGGAGATTTGGCTTATCTCAAAGAAAATGATGCTGCCTTGAAGAAAATGACTGTTTTACTTGTAACGTCATTATTCATGACTCTAATCCACCAAAACTTGTCAGAGATTTTGAAATCCCTCTGTTTATCTGTTTTCTTTACCAACATTTTTCTTCCAGGGTCACGGGGAGCTAGAGCCTATCTCCAGGGGTCACTGTGCGAGAGGCCAGGTACTTGTACATCCGGTCACAAGACAATCACAGGCAGAGACTAATGAGACAAAGAACATTAACCCTCAACTTTTGAAATGCAGGTAGAAAAACTTTGCAAAAACAGATAATCATCCTTGATATAAACAATGACAGAATGCCTTGCCGTACTGTTTTGATTCAGTTATGTGAGGTAGCTTTAGATCACTGTTGAGCCTAATTCATAGAATGGGGAACATGGCCCCAGATGGCATGTTCCCATTATGTGGTTGGATTTAGAGGTTTGGTGAGGTTAATATTCTTACCACTCTTAAAGTCTTTGAGTGTGTTTCTATTTCACATCACACATAAGGAGTTGGCTGGAAGGCAAAATGATATAGGATGATTTTTACTAGTGTCTGGAGAACATTTGATTGTAAAGTTTTTGTGTCTTTTTGGACACAGTAATCTTTAATATTCAAATCTACAGTACATACTAATCTAGTTGATTGATTGATTAATCGACTGCTGCAAGAAACATTATCTGTAATCTTAATTCAGTCTTGAACCTGTGCTTTACTTTGAGTTTAGCTTTCTATCAAATTGGTAAGAGCAGAAATCTTTCATCTATGCACATTTGACCAACTAACCGTGTTTAAAGGTTTGCAATAAAAAGTACCGGTACTGCAGGATTCAAAATGAGGCCTAACAACATAATTAGTAATTCAAAAATGTGGAACTCTTTTTGTTGCATACAGTTTTGTCCCCATATGTAACCATGGACAAGGACAGCATTTAATCTGTCACTAATCTGACCTCCCATACCTTATAAGACTCTTACTCTGATCAAACCTCTAAAGCTTGGATTATAACGCTATAGACAGTCATCACAGTGCAGACAAGGTAAAAGTCTTGACGCCTGCTGTGTTTGCCAAAAAGGTCCTTCAGTAATCTTACTGGCCTGATTAAGTGTAGTTTTAACATTCTGAATGCTCTCCTTACTGAATAAATACTTCGTAGGCTATGAACTGTTTTTTTACTTTCGGTTTCAAATTGATTTTCAGACACTAATTGTTCTAGTTATTTTTTTCATTTAAGGATTTTTGTTTTTGTATAATGAAATGGTCTGGTATATTCCCTTAACAAGTACAAAAAGTTTCCACAAAAATGCATATAAATGTGAAACTGTGTGTTCATGAAAAAAAAAATCAACATCCATCAGATAATATAAATAAAAATTTAAATATCAAATTTCAAACCCAAATTTCTATATTGTGCAACAGACAAATAGATAGTTTAAAACTAGGATTTTACATTATTTTAAATTGTATTTCTTTTTTTTTTCTTGGTTGTAAAGTATGTAAATAAGTCTTATAAAAAACAACAACAAAGTCCATCAGCATGTTTATTTTTTTTCTTTAAAGCTGCTGTATGTAACTTATTTTTTAAACAGATTTCTTCACTCTGCCACTATCTCCTGATATATTGATGTTTGACAGACAATCTCTGAAAAAAACTATAGTCCTCTGGCAACTCCCGGTGGTAATAAAAGCATTTATAAAAACCAGAGCGCCCCGCGGTTAACCAGCCAATAAAAACAGAGCTTCTCAACTTCTCACCCCCTAACCCACGCCCCCGCCTGTCAACCCTGCAGCGGCCGCGCAGGTTCTCGTTGAAATAATTGCAAAGCGATGCAAAACTGTTTTGTATGTGACACAAATGTATTAAATATCCCTTCTTCATCCCTGCTCTGGACTTTTCTTTTGTTTTTTTGCCAAAAGTCAAGTGATCGCTTCTTCCTCCAGACCTCGACTGACAGAAATGAGGAAGTCACGAGTGAATTAAATCATGTCCAACATGGCTACGTGAAGCTCTGCAGAGTTCAGGGTGTTTTTGTTTTGCTGGACCAGTGCTCCATGATTTTATTTTATTTTTTAGAATGTTTTATTAACATATAATCACAGAACTTTGCAGCGGCTGAGACGGGATCATGGAGGCGGAGCATTCCAGACCTCCACTGACAGAAATGAGGAAGTGGATTAATTTGTCACGAGCGAATTAAATCATGTCCAACATGGCTGCGTGAAGCTCTGCAGATTTCAGGGTGTTTTTGTTTTGCTGGACCAGTGCTCCATGTTTTTATTTTTTAGAACGTTTTATTAACATATAATCACAGAACTTTGCAGCGCCTGAGACGGGACGTAGTGGAGGCGGAGCATTCCAGGCTGCAGCGCGAGCGAGGTGGAGCTGAGCCATTTATGGCTCTGAGTGAGGAGGGACCAGAAACGTGTCTCTGTTCAAAATATTTCTAAGTGCCAGCATGTTCAAAAACTACATATTGCAGCTTTAAATTT